>JBAMYA010077049.1:0-51202 GCA_037176975.1 Arrhamphus sclerolepis | reverse complement strand
CCACCACAAGGCAGGAGGACCCTGATCTACCAAACTCAGGCCCATGGCCCCACTGCACCCCAAGGAGTGAGCGCCCCTGCTGCCCGGGCATCCAGCGGGGAGCGGGACATGGTACAAGCACACCTCCATTCATACCCACGACAGAGAACATATGAGCCTGAGATTGAGTCCCATCACCGCCAGGCCCACCCCCGCACCCCCCACAGGGAGGGACCCTCCCCCCGCAACACCACCCCACTCCACCCCGCACCCCACACAGCGGACACCCCAGAAGCCCCAGGGGCCCCCCAGACATCAGGGCACGCACCCCCCGCATCTCAACGACGACCGCCCGAGGCAGCAATGCCCCCCCAGTGCAGGCAGCCGCCCCCCACCCAAGCAGAGGCCAGCCCCTAGATGCGGAACCATGACGGTTTCTCATGAAATATGAATGTTGAAAAATCACGGCTTTTTGAATTTAAAATCCCTTTTAAAGTATTGACTTTTGCAAAATTGTAAAATTTTAAGCAACTCTTTTACTTACTTTTTTTCAAAGTCACATAAATCCAGTAAGGTGGGACTGTTTTGGCAAAAATTATCAACTTTTTGTTACAAAATCACGACTTGTAAGATTTTCTTTTTTTTGTTGTTTTCATTTTGTGTTAGTTTTACTCCTCCACCACATCCGCCTCTTCTCTGATGATGGAAATACTATTTGACTTAAACTTGATCCTGAAATACAAAAATCATATCTTTTGTTTTACTCAAATCTTACTACAAAAAAAAAAGATTAAAAAAATTAAATTAAATAAAAAAAACAAAAAAAACAACAGTGACCCAGATGAATGTAAATCATTCATCTAGTTTTCTTATCAGTTTAAACTTTGAGTAATCTTTCCTAACAGTATCAAAAGTCACTTTGCTGTTTGTGTAAAGTATAAACTCTAAATTATGAATGACTTGATTTTAATTATTAACATTTATATCAGTCTAACCCACAGTTTGAAACTTGGAGCAACTCATTGTGGAAAACCAGCGGGAGGTTTTAAAGAAATGAAGTTAACAGTTTTTTGTTTTTTCTCATAAATGCGTCTTTAACAAAACTGTTTTTCTTCCAGGTTTACGGCAACATTTGCACCCAGAGAGACTATTTATTTACCAGATCAGCAGCCTGGCTGGAGTTCAAGCCTCTGTAGAATAATTCAGTCGTGGCAGGAAGAACAAACCTGGCCAACAGAAGTGTTTTCAGGAGTAAAAATAGTCCAAACCTGCCAGAGATAATAATAGATCGACTCACATTCACTGCAGGAAATGATGCCGGAGTTTTACTTTTTGGTGCTGCAGTAGGGCGGTACGTTGTGAGGCATTCTGTTATGAATCTTCTCCAACACATGCAGCTTAGATTCACTGACGAGTTTCAACTTCCTGTAGTGAATAAATGCTGATTTTTTTTTTTTTTTTTACAAAAGTTCTGGATTGTAAATTTTAAATTAGTCATCTGTCTCAGGACTTGACTTGGGACACGCCTGTCTTGACTTGACAAGGGATTTGGCTATGTTGATTCAGTACTTGCCTATAACTTGAGACTTGACTCGAGACTTCACTTGGTGCTTGACTGTTGACTCGAGAGTCACCTGTCCCGACTAAAGGCTTGATTCGTGACTTACCTGTGTGGACTTGAGACTTGCCTGTCTCAAGTCAAGGCTTGACTCATGTCTTGCCTGTTTCAACTCTATGCTTACTTGTGTGGACTTGCCTGTCTCGACTTGACTTTATTGACTTGAGTCTTGACTTGACACTTGCATGTGGTAAGTCTGGACTTGCCTATGCTCACTTGAGCATTGATTTGGGACTCACCTGTCCCAACTTGAGGCTTAACTTGGGATTTGTCTATGTTGACTTGAGACTTGTGATGACTCGAGACCTCACTGGGAACTTGTGTCGACTCGTGACATTTCTTGTAATTTTTGCTGTCATATCACAAATTTAAAATAAATTTCAAACATGTATGGTTAAAAACACACACACAAAAAAAATTGTGACTTTTTAAGTCAATACTAAAACTTTTGTTGTAAAATATTGACTTCTTGATTTAAAATCACAACTTTATATCCAAAAACATGACTTCTTTTTTAAAGTAAAATTGCAGATTTGGCAATATCACAACTTTTATCAATTTTTTTTTAAGTAAAACCTTTTGTTGTAAATCATGACTTCTGTAAAATTTCAAGTTTTTATTGTAAAAAAAAAAAAAAAAAGAAGGGAAATTTAAAAAAATGTGCAACACTGTCACTTTTTTAACTTAAAATTGCAGCTTCTTATTGTAAAATACTGAAAACTGATGGAAAATTGTTTAGAATAAATTGCTTATTTTAAAACACTCGTACACCCTCCAAACTCTCCTGGGGGCCCCATAAAAATGACGTGGTGGGCCGGATTTGGGCCACAGGCCTTTAGTTTGACATCTGTGTTGTGTGCCATGCTACACATACTGAAGTAGTTCTAGATGGATTTTATGCGTAATAAAGCATCGATTTTGGATAATATATAATCTTTGAACTAACTTCTGTTTCACTGCAGTTGTGTTCGTACATGTGACACATCTGCAGATAAAAACCTTATATGCCAGTAACTCATCGTAAATAGGAAGAATGCTGCTCCTATTTAAGCGTAAAAAGGTTCAAAATAAAAAACAAACAGGTTTGTGTACTTTATTCATGCAAATAAATAAATTGATAAATAAAGAACAAACAAGGAGGACAAGACTTCCACTGTGTTCCTTTATTACCTTGTTTGTGGAGATAACTTAATCAGGAAGCGAAAAAATATACCAGACAATAAAGTACTAAAAATCTGAGATAGAAATAACCCCAACATAAACGACCCCTTCCCTCCCTCCCCCGTCTCCTCTCGTCCTACTCCCGCCGCCGTCCTGTGGGTTTATGTGGCGTATCGCTTCGTCCACTGTTTGGCTGTTCGGTCATGTTCTGCTCTGTTGGTTGTGTACTGGGTGGCGATGCTTCCCACCAGAGGGTCAGCTGAAGAAAACACAACGCAACCAAGAAAAAAACAAAACAGAAACGGGTTTTAAGTTTATCTGCAGAAACATTAAAAAGACAGCAGAGTCTCGTCAAAGTAACGAGCACTAATGAACCCCTCTCCCTCGCTCGCACCAGAGGTCCAACCATGTACGTTCCTTTTTCACTTAAAAACAAAATTTTAAAAATAAGAAAACATACTTGAAATTAGATAAACTTAAATATTTGGCTTTTTAATATGATATGTTCAAATATTAATAATCAAATATCATAGATAACAACCAATACCCTTTACTACAGAAGCTTTCTGAATAAACAAAAAGTTGCTCTTTTTTTGTCCAAACTGGTGATTTTTGTAAAATTCACTTTTTTAAATGACAAAAATGAGGACAAAAGTTGAAATTATACATTTTTTAAAATTTTATTTGTGATTTTAGAAGAAAGAAAATGATGATTTTAATAGAAAAGTCTCAATTTTCTGATAAAGAATGGATTTGTTTTTTGTTAAAGACCATTGTAACCATGGTGATGATGTGGCCCAGGATTAAATAAACTTCGATACCACTGATGTATGTGAAGAAAAATTTGCTCTTTCAGATGTGAAAATTCAACTGGTCTCACCTGGTTACAGTCCCTCCTGGATTACAGTCTCACCTGGGTTACCGTCTCACCTGGGTTACAGACTCACCTGGGTTACCGTCTCACCTGGGTTACAGACTCACCTGGGTTACAGACTCACCTGGGTTACAGACTCACCTGGGTTACAGTCTCACCTGGGTTACAGTCTCACCTGGGTTACAGACTCACCTGGGTTACAGTCTGTGAGCAGGGAGCAGATGGACAGCAGCACCTTGGAGATGGTGAGGGCGGGGCTCCAGTTGTCCTTCAGGATGTCCAGACAGATCACCCCCTGACTGTTGATGTTGCAGTGGTAGATCCTGGTACGGAAGGTCACCTGGAGACCAGAGCAGCACAGGTAGGACCAGACAGAGTAATTACCTGGTGTCCTTCATCAGGTCAAATCCAGTTCAGAAAACTGTATTTGTTTTATTTAACATCAGTTCAGGATGTGAGAAGTGACTGCTGTCAGTTAGACGGTCAGAGGAGCCCTCTAGTGGCTGAACTCAGGTACTTCAGAGACAAATCACTTTTATAAACAGATTATTACCTCCACCAAGGAGGTGATGTTTTTGCCGGCATTGGTTTGTCTGTTTGTTTGCAAACATAACTCAAAATGTTATGGATGGATTTTCATAAAAATTTCAGAATATGTCCAAATTGGGACAGCGAACAAATGATTACATGGAAATGATGCGGATCACTGTCTGGATCCAGGAACTTTTTAAAAGGATTCTTGTGAGATAGGGCCATTTTCAGGACAAGTGTATATCTCCACAATAAATGCTCTGAATGCTTGACAAAAAAAATACTGGACATGGTCATGACAGCATCAATAATGTGTAAAAGTATGATGTGGATCCTGGAATATTCTGGATACTAAGATCCGGAACATGAAAAAAGTTGGGGGTTCTCATCTTTTTCAACACTAAGAGGTAACAGATGAAGACACAGACATGCAACTAACACCAAACTGTAGCTGACAGTCTGCTGAAACAGAAGCATGTTGACAGATTTGATGCATCTATAATAGTTATGGAGCGAAATCCAGAAGAAAACCGCCATTATGAAAATGTCCATTTTTGCAAATAACTATTGAACTAATAATGATATCAATGTGATTCCAATTGCTAAGTGTATGTTTACATGGTCAAGGAATCCAATATAATAAAGCAAATGTAGGAATAATACTTTTGGGTGTAAGTCACAATATGTGGGGGACCTGAGCTGCTTGGTGGAGGTCTGCGCTCTACGAGGGCTTTTCTAGTTTATTTATATTTTATATTTATTTATCAGGATTAAACAAACAGGTATGGTGATTTAGGAAACCTGATAAACCAGAAATCAGTACATGGATTAAATCTAAGATGTAACACAATTAAATGGTTAAAGAGCAAATTACAAATCATCTGTGTTTATATGATGTCACAATTGTATCAATTTTAGAATTGTATATGTACATATTTTCCTTTTTGTTTTTTTAATTTTACCTCATGTTTAAATAATTTTAAACTGAGCTGTTGGGAGTTTTAAGACGTAAAAATAAGAAAATATCAATAAAATTAACTTAAATGTGCTGAAACGCTGAAAACATTTTCGTGACAACTCTGCTGCTCATCAAAGTAGATCAACATGAAAAACGTTCACAAGGACACGTTTCATTTGATTAAGTATTTTAAAGTTTCTCCACTTGAATGAATATATTTGGTGTATAGGACAACTACAACCGACCCATTTGGGTCTGTAAGCGCTAATGTACGTTTCTCCCTGAGAAATCTGGGCATCGTTTTTGATCAGACTGAGTTTTCATGAACATATTTACTCTTTGTCTCGCACTTGTTTTTTCATCTTAAAACATTCTTGTACAGGCAGGCTTTTAGGAAGAGTTCGTAGTGATATTCTGACTGTTTCTGTCTGTCTTTTATGGGTTATATTTTCCTTGTGTACCTGTTTTATGGTTTTAACTTTGTGAGTTTTCTCTGTGAAAAGTGCTAAATAAATTTTACTTACTTACTTACTTGCAAACACCAACTTCATCTCCATCCTAAACACTCTCTTTACAGTAGACGTTGTTGAATTCAAATGATCAGTTATACAGTTTTCACAAGAAATAAATGAGCTTTTAGTGGTTTAACAGCAGCTTATGAGATGATAAAAAAAGACCAGTGAAAAAATAAGTAGCACCAGGACTAACGTATAAAATGATATTCAAAAAAGAAAAACAACTTATCTAAGAAAGCAAATGTGTCAGTATAATGTAATGTAAAAAAAACAAAAACAAATATAAATGTCACAAACTCATATTCTATTCCCAGAAGAACATAATGAACATATCTGAGATTTTTCTTCTTCTTCTTTTTTTTTTTTAAACAACCAATTAGGTTCATTACCAGCAGGTCAATGACATGACTGACAGAATTAATCAAACTGAGACCAACTGAGTCTAAAAGTAGTCGAACAATTTCAGAAAGACGTTCCTCAACGTAAAACCTTTAGACAAACTGGATGTGAACGTCTGACTGAAGGCCACAGCGTTCTTCCCACCACACAACCTTTGTCCAGCACCACCATCAACCTATTTGATGGTGGCGCAGCGCCACTGTCAAGATCATTTGATTTTATTTTTCTACTCATTTTAAGCACCGATCTACTTTCATACCACTTTCGTTAACCCACTCACCGCTATCGAGACGCCGGTTGAGCTGGCCGGTTCTTTGTTTACTCCGGTTAATGATCCAAATCTTTCTATTGAATCACGAGTCCGACGTGTCCACTAACACGGTTTGTATGAGTCCTCTAGCTGCTAACGCTAAGTACAAATGGCGTGAGTAAGAGCGGACAGCGGCGTAGTGGAAATACCAGCTGACTCTGCTGTTTTAAGGGTTTACTGAGTCAGCGGGTCGCTCCGCTGGAAACACCGCGGACTGACGCGGTTTTTCCGAGCTTCACTCCAGCCATCAATGTTAGTGAGTAATAAACCGGAGCCGTCGCGGGTGACAGGAAATGACGAAGTGAAGCTTTGCACATGTTTTTGAGATTTTGCACATTTTTGTCAGCATTTTTAATGCTTGTTTGTAATTATATTTATAGTACTTCATATAGGCCAGCTATTTAAAATATTTCTTTACTTTTGTTGTTATATTTATTTTTTGTTGTTACTTAGAACTTAAACACACTTAAATTTTTAATGTTGTATATTACACAGAAAAATAGCAAAGTAAATTGGGGGGTTTCAGAGTTTTGTTTAGGCTTTGCGTGAGCAAACGAATCATGTAAAATATGTCGTTCTGCGTCTTTATTTTCTTGAACGGCTTGTTCTTTCCACCATCACGTAATCATTTAAACAAACAAAAAAGAAAAAAAAAAACAACATTTTAACTGTGAAGAATAATGACCTTCTTTTTCATCAGTTACAAAGCTGGTCGAAATAAAATAAACTGAGAGAGTGTGTATGTGTGCGTGGATCCAAAATACAAATATGTCAGTGTCAATGATACACGCCTTCGTTGTCATGTCGACCAAATGGAGGGTGCTCAGACAGCCAAGGGTGTGGGAATCAGCTGACTGATAACGCCATGGGCGCGTCTGACCAGCTGGCTCTCCCTCAGATATCATTCATGGTCTTCGATCGCAGCCAACAGCTCATCCTCAGTTTACTTTCATTATTCAGCTTCCTGCTGTTTTTTTCCTCTTTCTTACACTGTTAGTGTTTTCTGACTTTACTAAAAATACGTATGCAGCGTTTAACAACAGCTAGCATCTGCAGAAGGACTGAACGATTTCAAGATTTAATATTCCGAGCAAATACGATGAGGGAAATTATAGTTTCATATACACACACACACACACACACAATTGTAATATATTTTACAATAAAAAGTTGGTAAATATTGACTAAACTGATGATTTTTGTAAACTTCGCTTTTTTTCACAAAAAAAAAAAAGACTTTAGGGCAAATTCATGGAGTTGAAATTATCCAAAATGCTGTAATTTTATGTCAATTTTGTGACGTGATATATATACACATATATGTGTGTATTCCAAAAAAGTCAACATTTCTTTTAAATTTGTGATTTTTACTAGGAAAAAAAGTTATGCAAGTCCAAAAATTTTACAATAAAGATTCATTTTGTTTTGAGAAAAAAAAAAAAAAGAGAGAGATTGCTTTTACAAAAAATTAAATCTTTTGGAATTCGTGAAGAAAAATAAATAAAAGAATCACCTTTTTTTCCTTTTCAAATCTTACAACAGAGTCTAGGAACTTGAGGGAAATCTGACAACATCACTGGTTGAGAGCATCAAGAACAACCATGGTTAACTGTAACCATGGTGATGATGTGGCCCAGGATGACACCTTTACGTGTATGACACATATTCTACTTTTCCTTCACTCACTCTAAACACCTGAGCAGCTTTGAACTGTGGAGATACAGAAATAAAGGAGCTTCTGAGTCTGAACAGACCAGAAAAATTGGGCTCCGATTTCAGGACGACTGATAAAACGGTTGCAATGAACAAGTGTACGAACTTCTTACACTGACACATGACTGTGTGAAGCAAACAGACCTTGGGGGGTTTGAATGGGTAGTCTGGTGTGAAGGCGATGTCCAGGAAGAAAACGCCTCCCTCATACACTGAGCCTGGCGGTCCCAGGATGGTGGACCGCCACTCGTAGATGTTGTCTCCTTTGGGGCCAGCACTGCAGTCGGAGAGATGAACGTAAATTACGTTAACACGATGAAACAGATGTTGTAGCCGACATAGTTGGTTCATTTATAGTTACAAAGTATTACATGGGGGGGATCTGTGGCGTACTGGTTAGAGACCTGAACTGACAACTGGACGGTCGCCGGTTCAGTTGCCCGGTACCAGTGATGTGGGCAGGATCCTATTATTGATCCCCACGGGGATCAATAATAGGATATAAAAAAAATAATATTCATCACTCTTAAGTTGATATAATCGACAAAAATGGAAAACAATAAATAAATGACTAAAAGTGTAAATACACCGATTCCGAAAATCTCCACTGGTCGGCATTTGTTTCAGGTGTTGCCATGGAGATCGATTACGGGTTGTTTATGAGAAGCACAGACAGCACAAAAATATGTTTATTTGAAGAAAAACAGAATATCTTTTGTGGTACTGACACAAGCTACAAAGAGAGGATGAATAACTGCGACTAGCGCCCCCTGGTGATGCTTGAGCGCCCCCTTTTTCCGCTCTCTTATTAGTACCAGCTAATGTTTTTTAAATGGCCCCCGGGAGGTGGAGAGCAACTGGATTATGTCAAAAAGTCTAGATTTAGGAAATGATTGATAAAAATTTTACAACAAAAAGTATATCAATTTTGTTAAAACTTGTTATTTCAGAACAAAAATCTGAAATAAAAAAAATATAGTATTTTTACGACATGATGGGGCCCTTTAACAGTAACCATAGTGATGATGTGACCCTTTAGTGGTAGCCATGGCGATGATGTGGCCCTTTAGTGGTAGCCATGGCGATGATGTGGCCCTTTAGCAGTAGTCACGGCGATGATGTGGCCCTGTAACAGTAGCCATGGCGATGATGTGGCCCTGTAACAGTAGCCATGGCGATGATGTGGCCCTTTAATCTAACCTTGGAGATTATGTGGCCAATGATGAAATAGAAAAAAAAATAATAATGTGACATCCCTGCCTTACAGAAAAAATACTAGGAACAAAAACTAAAGTCTATTGGTAGAAAAAGTTAAGACCTTTTCACATTGTAAAGTTCTAATCTTACAGATTATTGATCACACAGATAATTCTAGAACACCTACTCTTTAAAAGGACGGCTGTCAGGATTCATTTTTGTCTTATGTTTCATTTCTGTTCACCCAAGTTCAAAGCAAAGTCCCCCGTGATGTGTGTGTGCATCATGATCTGTAATCTGTATTGATTTTTCCTCAAAGCATGAACCCCGCTGAGGGAGGAGGTCATAAATATCAGCCAAGATCGTATCGATTTCACTCTGCTGTTTGTTTCTGATCAAAGTTGAAGCAGATGTTTGGCTTGGCACATGAAGTAAAAAAATAAAAATAATTAAAAGAAAAAAAACAACTATTTCAGCTCATTAGCTGGATAAAAAGATGTGATCGGATATATGACAGGTGGAAAGGCTCTGGATCTAACTTTCAAGCTGCTACTATGATCTGTTTCCTGAAGATAAAGAACCACAAACCTAAGCAGAGTTTATATATTCTTTAATGAGCTAATAAGCTAATAAAAAAACAGGGATAAATTCTAGCCTTGATTAATTATTTCAAGGTCTTTCCTCCCATAAAACCATGATTTTTATCTTAATTAAGCCTTATAGGACATGCACAGCTATATTTGTGTGTGCTTCGTTCCTCCACCAGAACAACCAGGGAGGTCATGAAAGTAAACGGGGTGAAAAGGTGGGAGGCGAGTACAAACAACATGCTAATAAAACCGATTGATCCTCAGCTCTGAGGCGGCCCGTTTCATCTCCTGAGCCGCATGCAAGAGATTACGCTGCAGATTTTTGTTTCTGTTCCTGAGGAAACCACAAGTCACTGAGACCTTCTCTGGTTTTCTCCAGGACTCCACAGGAGGACGATGCTTTCTGTAAGATGAGCTTCAACACAACTCCAGTTTCAGGATGAATGTTTTTAGAATTTAAAGCTTTGAAAAAAAGAAAATCTTTGTCTATTTTTGTGGATGTGGTAGGAAGTTAAAGTGAAAAACGCCAGATTTTAAAAGAAAATTGAGTACTTTTTGTTCAGCTGTGTTTATATAGTTGGTTCAAATGGGTAAAATATGACTTCATAAGATTACCCAGGGTGTGCTGAAAAAAAGAATATATGACACATTACCCGAGTTTTTGTTTTTGTGATAAAAAAAAAAACAACAACTCTATTTTGTGGCGACTTTTCGCAAAAATTATGTGGCGATTTGTGGAGCTTTATATGCGTATTTTTGTAACACAAAAATGAAGAGGAAAAAAAAAGCAACAATTCTTTTATTAAAGACAAAAACAAGACGCAGTCTTCATTTTAACATAATTGGCTTGAAAATCTCAAAACTGTAAACATAAAACGCATATAATATACAGGCTATTCAAAATAAAACTAACTCAAGTCTTGTAAAAGACAAAAATTATTCAGCTATTTCTGCAATTTCTAAAATCTAACTAACTAACTGTAGCGTTGGAGGAGTTTATTTCTGTGTTTAACAAAAGATGCGTTGAAAGTTTAAAGATGACTTTGTGTTGCCTTGGGGCATGAAAAGCGCTTTATAAATAAAGTTTGATTTGATTTGATGACCAAGAAGATGTCACTTCTTTGTGAGAGCCAAAGCTCTACGAAACAGGATAACTCTTGTGTGTGTTCACGTTATGAAATTCAATGCTGCCTGTACTTGGGGTTAAATCCAAAAATATAAAACTGATAAGTCAGACAATTCTAAATAGCTCAAGTCTCCTTCAAGATTAAAAAAAGGAGGTTCCATTTCATATTTATGTAAATGTACCTGAATGTATGATAGAAATTCAAACAAGGAACTCTCATGTCTTGTTAGCTGTGAACGTCAGAACTCATTGTCACAGATGAAAGTTGTCTCTGTTGAGGTCATTGATGGAGATTTTAAGCATTTTCTTGTGGTGACCCACCACAATGTTCACGTTGTTTAGGATAAATAGCATTTGGAAATTGTTCTGCAGGCTGTTTCTTCCCTTTCCTCCTTTCACAGATTGGTGAAACACGCCTGATTTAGGAACATTTAAACCCTCCGCATACATTGCGGACTTTGCTTGATTTTGTGTTATCGATCGCAAACTCCTGGAGGGACTGGTATGTGCTTTAGGATAGTAATGGAAGCTGGAGTAGTAAGGGTTAACACAGATGTTTCTGAAAGGGAAGAATGGTTAGAACTGAGGAGGACAGACAGATAACGAAGGAAGAAAACCCACCTGCAGTTGGGTGGAGGGTCCAGGGTAATGTCGGCCAGCTCTTTCTGAATCCTGCACACGAGAAGCCAGAACCAATCACTGAAGAGCCACAGATTTAACCAAAACCAGACTTTTAACTTCATTTACAGTCACACTGCAGAAACCTACCAGGAATAAATAAACATTCATAAATCAAGTCTAATTGTCATATAGTGCAGGAAAAAAAAAAAGAAAAAAAAACTAATCAAACTGCTGCTGAAATATCCAGAAAGACCTATTTACTGCTAGTAACTATGCTCTACGGAGCAGTAGCTGGTGAGCTGAAAGAAAGGAAAAGAGAAGGGGCTCGGCTTCAACTGGACTGGTCTCAGGAGCCGGATCTAACTGGATGACGGGAGTCGACTCTAACTGGACGATGAGAGAGGGCTCTGACTGGACAATGAAAGATGGTTCTCACTGGACAGTGGGAGCTGGATCTTAGTGGAAGGGAGCCGGATCTTCTGATTCACTGGCTACATTTAAAAGCATCAAAAGCGTATGTTTGAGGCTTCGGCTACACAAAAGTGGTTCAGAATGAATTCAAGCCAATTTTGATCCGGTTTGGCCTTTCATCCACATGAAACCGGCACTTTCGCAGCTCGAAACCACATCTTTTTCGAGCCGGGTCCCAGAATGGATAAATCTGAAGCCACCGGCTGAGTGTGAACAACCAAGGCACTATGTTTTTTAGTCAGTCCTGATGTCGTAGCCATGACTGCCTTCTTCGTCTTCAGCTGGATCTTCTTCTTAGGTTTGTTGCACCGTGTAGGATTCTGTGCATGCTCCGTGTCTTTTTCTCTGGTTCAGGGGTCTCATTTGTAAACGTTGAGTACGCACAACATTGGGCCTGAAACTTGTGTACGCGACTTTCCAGGCAAAGGTTGTGATCTATAAAAAACAAACTTGATGGGAAATGTGCAGTCCATCACGCAAACTCTGACCCACGCGTATGCTGGTTTTGGAGATGGGGTTAAAGTGGCGGCGCAATGGTGAGGTGCGGAACTGAAGTCACAGTGCGTCATGATTCCTCTCAGACATTAAATTTCACTGCATATCAAACTGCAATCATAGACAGACTTTATCATGTGCATTGAAAACCACTGTTATTTATGCTTGCACTGGTGAGTCAAAAGTATGCATAAGACCTACCAAATAAAACAAAACAAAAAAAAAGGTCAACTTAAATCTTAAATCATGTCTGCACAACATTTCATCAAGTTTTCTCACCATCACATTCCTCTCCCCAAAAGAGGAATTTCACCACGGAGTACAGCTCCACAAGGATGTCATGCTATGTTTACGACAGCAGTAAGGTTCACTCTTTCACAAGTTTTTTTTTTTTTTTTTGCAATGTGTTTGACATGCCAGACATAACGCCACACAAACCCACACTGTTTCTCTCTGATTTTGCAGAACAGCATTCGACAGCACCCGTCCTCCTCCAGACGCACCTCAGGTATGCGCGAGTACTAAGTTAAACTACGGATAACTATCTTGCTCAGTATCTACTCTCTTTCCTTTTCTTTCTTTTTTTTTTTTTTTTTGGGGTGTGTGTGTGTGTGTGTGTGAAAGTCCGTTCCTCTCAGAAACTGAACCGACAACCATGGTTCACAGAAAAGAACTGACGGGGATCGAAAAATGGAGAAAGGTAAATCTACCATGGACATTTTAATTTCAAACTTCTTCCAGACGGTGGAGTTGATAGAAGAAAAGTTATTTATAGACACCGCAAAGCTGAATTTTTCTATCACTGGAGCAGTGTCGACAACTGCGCGACTTTCTCGCTTAACTTTCCAAACCCTCTTGGTGACTTTTTTCTTTGGAAAAAGCAACTCGTGACATCTAGCAACCTTTTCTGGTGTTTTCTCTGACGTTCTGCAGTTAGGGTGCATTCACACATACGTGGTGTGTGCAGCGTCTACATACGTCTGCATAGACTGCAATAATGGTCAGGTAATCCGCCGCTGACGCATGAACAGCGGGTGCTGTGTCATTTGTTTACACCGCCACGGCTCCCTGCAGAGCCTGCCCCCGCTGCTGAAAAAAATCCTAGAGGGAACTGACATCTTTAGTCTGTTAAAGCTGGTGTTTGTTCTGATGATGCCAGATAAAAGCACTTTTTTTTGCACTTTACCAATAAAGTTTCAAGTTACTGTTTTATTTTTTCTTCTATCTAAATTCACTGTATCTGCACTATAAACATCATTTTATTTTAAACGTGCTCAACGTTGTGGAACTAACAGGTGCTGGTTACACCAAGATAGTGTCATGAATTATGACATAAATCACATGAGGATTTTCTTTCCAATAATTTATGACAATATTCTATCTGAATATTTGGAAAAAAACAACAACAAACAAACAAAAAAAAAAAACACTGCTCATCCCAACTTGGTTCCTCATTTAAAAAAAAAGAAGAAAAAAAAAAAGAACAAATCCATCAGCTATGAACCAGTTTAAGGAAAGTGTTGGGAACTTGTTGCTACATGAGTTTTACCTTTTGGCACTGGTGGAAAGCAGCTTGGAGGTCTTACTCATGCTGACTTTGCTCTCCCGTTTCTTCTTGCAAGACGAGTCTTTTTGTCTGTTCTGGCTGGATGAAGGTGGTGACGAAGAGCTGGTGCTGGCACGGGAATCCTCATCCGACATACCGGTCTGGATTAGACAAGAGTTGTGACCTGACCAACAAAGAAAACCAGGAAAAAAAAAACACTCAGTGAAAGCCCAGGTTCAAGAGGAAGGGCACGCTCAGACTGGTTCTAACCATGTTGAATTGGCTTTAAAATGGGAAAAAACTGTTGATTTATTAATGTGCATTGACGTTTTTGAATTTAGTTTTGGTGTAAACATGGCTACTTTCTGAATTCTATTTGTATTAGGTTTTAAAGCCATTGTGTAGCAATACCATCTCTCACCACATGGGGGCAGCATGTCACGGTTTCAAATCGCTTCAGTACCTTCAAATATCAAAAAAACCTCAAGAGACAATCGACGTGGTGCAGGCAATGGAATATAAAATGGCAGTTCAGCGCACACTCAAAAGCTACAGGAGCAATGAGAAAGCACATGAAGTCTTTGACAACACCAAGACCCTGTGCGATGATCTTGTAATTCATTCAACTCAGACAAAGAGGAAGAAGAGAAAAAAAACAAAACATGGATGACTTGGTAATCAAGAC
Organism: Arrhamphus sclerolepis; assembly: GCA_037176975.1. Lineage (NCBI taxonomy): Eukaryota > Metazoa > Chordata > Actinopteri > Beloniformes > Hemiramphidae > Arrhamphus > Arrhamphus sclerolepis. The sequence continues at coordinate 36,413 of JBAMYA010077049.1, read as the reverse complement.
ATCTTGCGGCACAGTCAGATTTGTCTACTGGAGATCTTCTGAGAGGGAAAGTCTTCATTCCAGTTATTGATCGAATGCTGGAGGAGCTCCAGAACAGGTTTTGTGGGGTTGGGGTAAAAATCTTGACAGGTGTACAGGCATGTCAACCTGCTTCAGAACATTTTGTGGAGGAAGAGGCACTTAAACATCTGGCTGAACACTATAGCATCCTGATAAAACCTGAAGAAATTCTTGTTGCCAAAAATTTCCACCATTCAGAGTGTGTTTTCCCTTTTGGACAAGGATATGTTCCTGTCCCTCAAGGCCATCTTTCAAGCTGCCTTGGTAATCCCAGTCACTAGCTGCAGTTGTGAAAGATCTTTCAGGGTCCCCCAACGACTACACACACGGATGAGAAATACAATGAGTCAAGCGCGGTTAAGTAATTTGGCAATAATGTCAATTGAGAGGGAGACACTGGCAAATGTCGACCACGGGAGGTCATAGATAGATTTGCAAAGCTAAAAGCAAGGTGTTTCAGCCTAACACTTCAATCTTCAAAGCAATAAAGAGAGAAGACAGCGGCTAATGGAGGGAGAGAAAAGATGGAAGCAAATGAGAGGGAGAGAGAAGAGATATGTTTGGGAAAATGTATTGTATTTTCAGCTTTTATACAGTAAGTACACTGGGGAAAGATGGCTCCTGATATAGACTGTAGGCATCATCACTCAACTTTTTTCACATGGTCTGGTGTTAAAAGAAAAAAAAAAAAAAGCAAACTAAAAATCACAAATCATGTAACCTCTAACATGTTTCAAAAATTGTAGAGGGGGAATATGATATGGCTTCAGTCTAAATATTTATTTTATCTTTAATCCCTGCGTTATCTGTGAGTGCATCATCCTGTTTCTATCGATATAACAATTTCATTTCTAAGTATATGGTAGCAGTATTTGGCTGTAGACAAGATCCCATAAGGCTCAAGAAAGCACAGAGATAGAGCTATTTTTCCCAGGTAGGATCCCCTAGACTTCCCTGTGATGGTCTGGGCTCAGCCCCCACTGTTCTCAGTCTCAAGAAACGCCCCTGAAAAAGCCACATAAATCCCTTTAAATTGAATCTGTGCACTATTATTTGCATAAAGATAATATTTCTCACATATTTACTATTTTTAGAGTAGATTAATGTTGCAGATAAACTGGAAGATGAGTTTAAAATGATCCAAGTGTTGTTTGGTTTGTGTTTTTCTTAAAATAGCTCTCCGGGCTCGTTTCCCCGGTTCTGGTTTGGTCGTTTGTCTCGCGAGATTCACCAAATCTGCTCGCTTTCAAATGCCAAGTTACTGTTTTTTGGTTCTGGTTTGTCTCGCGAGAGAGTAACCAAATGGTTTTCTGCGCTGGTTAACCATCAGTAGCCGAAATGGCTTGGTTAAAATTTCCGCAATAAAAGTTAACTATTTTACAGCTGTACGTACAAGCCGAGCCCGATAGCTAATCACTGATCGATAATACATCAATATTGGTTATTTAACCCCATCATCGTGCTCACTAACGCCCCCCCAACAAACCACCACCACCTTCCTCAACTCCCCACTGGTAATGAAGGTTCAGGCCCCACCACTTCTAAACCGTAATAAAGTAAAATAAAATAAATGACGCCGTCGATTTAAAATAACCAAATATTACGCAGCTGCCTTCTGTAACGAACCATTCGTTTACAAAAGAAAAAAAACGTGTTTTTTTTTTACGTAAGTATTAAAGCGTCAGGTAATAAACAGGAACCCTCCGCTCCAACACTTAGCCGGAGCCCTTCCCCCGAGCGACCGTCTTGTTTGTTCGTCTTCTCTGCGGAGCCGTGAGCTGGAAACCGGAGCAAAACGGCTCTTTATTCCCTGGCAACATGTCGAAACGTCGACCTAAAACCATCGGTTCGGCTCGCCAACGCGACTTACCCACTCTATTGTGTCTGGACCTCCGCCACCGTCGAGGCTGGCTGGTGCCTATCGCCCTCTGCGGAACGGAAGTAGCCTACCGCGGCTGCAGCAGGCAGAGCGACGCCGGTCCTGCTGTGGAGACAGGAAAGCCTGACCGGCAGGACCGTGGAGGGACACGCTCCAGTTTAATATAATACAATATAATGTTATATGATATAATAATATAAAAATATTTAAGCTAGGCTACTATAATGTAGGCTAGTTTAATATGCAAGGTATATGGTATAATATAATGTAGTATAATATGATTAGAATTGTAGAATTACTACAACCATACTTACTAATCTGAAACTGTTTTTTTTTCTTCTTCTTTTTGTAAATCCGAGGCTTGTTACATGATATTTTTATGTTAAGAATTACAACTTTTTAACTTAATCTTGCAACTTTTTGTAGTAAAGTATCTACCTTCCTAAAATATAAAAATCGTAACTTAAAATCGCTTTGTCGAAAATGGTACATTTCGCATGTCCTGTAAAATCAAATGCCACGATAGTACAATACCTTAATTTTACTTAATTTAAATTAGCCATAAAATCTCAAATTTAGCAAAATGGTGACTTATGACGTAAAACTGCGACAGTCATAATATCGCAGATTTCATGTAGGCTAACTGTATCTCTGTCCTAATCATTAATGACCTCATCAGTTTTTTTTGTTTTTTAAAGAAATTTACAAAATCACGACTTTTTAATCTTTTTTTTTAGTAAAATATGAGCTTTCTTAAAAATCGTAACTTTTTCACGTACAATTACTACTTTATGTCGAAAAATTATGAATTTAGCAGAACTGCAACCTTATGTCCTGTACAATAACAAATTTCACCCTGCTGTAAAATTGCAACATTCTTTTAGATAAATGCAAATTTCATATAATTACAACTGTCTTAAACTCGCAACATTTTGTAATAAATTAAATTTCACAAAATTGCATCTTTTAAACTTAATATTGCAACTATAGTAAAATATCTTCTTAAAAAATCCTAACTTGTAAAATTACAACTTCATGCCAAAAAAAGAGAAACAAATCATAACATTTTAACTTTAAATTGTGACTATATGTTAAAAATTGTGAATTTCTTATAACTGGAACTTTATAGTCTAAAATCAAGAATTTTTGTTTTAAAAATTGCAAAAAAGTTGCATTCTATAATAGTAATGCCTATAATGTTTTTATCATTAATATTCTTTTTTGACCAGGTATATAGCTTTTTTTCTTTTAGAATTTAGTCATTTGGGTATAATAAATGTATAACATTTGAAGTGATGGAGATTTAAGAGATCATAACTATCAAGATATCAGCTGGCGGTCATCTAAAGCAAACCAAAAGCAATAAATATTAATATAAAATTATGTATACATTTTAAAAATAGGTCTCTAAAAGCCTAGAGCAGATACTAAATTACACACATCTGCATGCAGAAAATCACATTGATGTAAAGAAGCAAAAAAATGTTCACCAAGATATTTATTCACAATGATTGACAGCCCTCAGTGATTCCTTCCCAACATGGCGGTGCACCTGTTGTATATCTGCTCAGTCACATTCTTCATCTCTCTGATTGGTTGGATGTTCATCCAATGGCATCCAGAAGCTGATTGTTACGTGTTTGTTGCAGCTCGTTGTGAAGACTGGAACCCGGAATATTCTGACCATTCACTACCGTCCACCTTATGAGAGTCCTTTCTTCTGAAACATTCCAGTACTGCTTCAGTTTCTACCAATAAAAACAAACAAAACAAAACAACCTCCCAAACCAATCAGAACAGGGCAGGCTTTCTAAAGACGTGCTTGTTGGTCCTTGTTAGGTCAAATCTGGAGGAAGCAGACTCGATTCTCATTATTGTAGAGGAAAACGATGGCCAGGCTACATCTGGAACTTTTCAGTGTGATGCGTCCAGCAGTTTCTGAGATCTATTTTGACGTTGCTCTCTCATTCGTGAGTCTAGTACAATTCAGCTATCGGCTTTTAAAACGCGCTCAGTCTTCAAACTGTTGGTATCTAGTGAACAAACGGTATTCGTGATGTTGCCGTTAAAGCTTTCCAGCAAAAAGTAATGCAACAGGTGATCACTGTTGAGCCAACACTGGCCTCTAGTGGTGGAAATGAATATTACTGTTCTGGGGTGGGGTGGGGCGCAAATGTCTAGTGTCTTATGTTCGGGACAGTAAGGTCAAATCTGAGGACTAGTCTTCTGGGTCAGAATGAAGGTTTGAAGTCCCCAGTTAGTCTTGAGCCCTTAAAATCGGAATTCCTTGTTAAAGTTGATTTATGGTCGTCAAAGCAATGTCGCAGGTGCGAGCCCTACGGCATAGCCTGGCGTGCACCTTTCTCCAAACTTAACTACACTTCTCAGTGACACAAGATACATTTTTGTCCTTTGTTTTCAAATTTCCCAGCGCTATGTTGGATAGAACGATAGTTTGCTGCAATGTCTGTAAAAACAACAGCACTTATCAGCCTCCAGAACACGTAAAATAGTTTTCTTTGCTGCATTGCTACATCTGAGCTACAAATAAACTAAAGGAAACACTGTGAGCTAGAACCCATGCTGCCACCTGGTGGCTGGTGCTGGAATTACAGAGCGGCACAAATAACGTAGAAGTTTTAACGCCAGAGACGACGTAGGAGACATTCGTAACCTATGCACGTAGCTTCTACGCAGAAGCATAAATCAGGGTTAACAGTAAAAACACTTAAAGAAAAAAAAAAAGAAGAAGAAATAAACACTAAATCCACTGAAATTATCTGTCCAGGAAACCAGATAATTTTACTTGACAACAAATCAAACACATTCTGAATTTTAAATTGAATTACATGACTTTTCTGCTATTAAATTAACAAATATGTCTTAATTATAGGTCACTGAACAAGGAAATAAACTCGTAAACTCTAACATCAGCAGAGTTTGTTTATGTGGTTACTTTATAAAAGATATTTATGGTTACAGCAGTATCGTTAACAGTAAATTACTAAATCTAAGATTTCCTCTAAAAGCATTAAAAAAACCCATTAACGATCAAGTTTAAGAGTATAAAATGGACTCAATAAGTATATATAAAACAAGTAACAAATAATCCCATATTTTCTTAGATCTAAGAGTTTAAATCTTTTTGCAGTGCAGTGTGACAAAAAAAGAAAGAAAAAAAAAAGAGTTGCAAACATTGAAGGATGTGGAAGAGAAATCCCAGACTTTTTTTTTCTCACGAACCAACCACAGTGTGTGTTTTATTGGGTGCTTCAGAAATACAAGTGCACAACAAACCACTTGCACAGTTGCAGAGTAGCCAGTAAATATACAAGTCCCGCCTCTTTCACAGGCAGACCTATACTTTATGGTCTGCCTCAAAAGCCTTTGAAAAAATACATACAGTACAAACGAAACCAGAGGAAGTTAAAAAGCGTGAAGATGCAAACCTTCCTGCTCCATGCAGATAAACATACTGATGACAAATACAAAAAACAAAACAAAATAAAGCAATATTCTGCATGTTTGTTCCAGGTGCCACTAAGAAAAAGAGAATACATGTTTAGCTGGAGGACGAAGCGTAAGATAATTATAATATTCTGTTGTTTGTTTGTTTTTTTGTTGTTTTTTTTGTTTTTACTCCAGAACAATACTTCCAACATTCAGATATTGGAAAATAAAAATCCCAATCTACTCTCTGTATAAAAAAGAAGCTTTCAAGTCAACGAGGAACAAGGAACATTTTTTTTTTCTTTTTTTTTTGCACAGAAAAGGTTGATAAAACAGAAGGAAGAAAATGAGGAAGAGGAAGAAGAAGAGGAGGAGGAAGAACAGGTCAACAGGAGGGTTTACGTCACTCTGAGTGTTCTTCGACAGACGAAGGGAGAGAGGTAGAGAGAGGCTGGTGGAGGGGAGGAGGGTGGAGGGAATGGGGAGTATTGGGGGTATTTCGGGGGTGGGGTGGGAGGGTGCGCGTGTCTATGTGGCGTATCTCTTGGTCCACTGTTTGGCTATTCTGTCATGCTCTGTTCTGTTGGTCAGGTACTGTGTAGCGATGCTTCCGACCAGAGGGTCCGCTGGAGGGGACAGAGACAAAGACGTCATCAGAGACAGGAACAGAGACGTCATCAGAGACAACATAAAAGACATCATCAAAGATAGAGCTGTCATCAGAGACATCATCATAGCCACGGACATCGTCAGAGACAACATCAAAGACGTCATCAAAGATAGAGACGTCATCAGAGACATCAGAGACAGGAGGTTCGGGAAGTTAATATTTGAACTGAATTTCTAAAAATATTTCAGTCACATTAACAGACAAGTCAGCTGGTTGTTGTTTCAGTCAACATGATCCCGGGAAACCTGTCAGTCTGAGGTCTCACCTGGTTACCGTCTCACCTGGTTACAGTCCCTCCTGGATTACAGTCTCACCTGGGTTACAGTCTGTGAGCAGGGAGCAGATGGACAGCAGCACCTTGGAGATGGTGAGGGCGGGGCTCCAGTTGTCCTTCAGGATGTCCAGACAGATCACCCCCTGACTGTTGATGTTGCAGTGGTAGATCCTGGTACGGAAGGTCACCTGGAGACCAGAGCAGCACAGGTAGGACCAGACAGAAATGCTGCACTGAGAAATCAATAATTAGAAACATCTCTACAATGCATTCAGAGTGCAGACTGGGGGTTGAAAATTCTTCAGTACCGACACGTGAATGACACTAGTGTTTTAAAATTCAGCACGCGACAAGTCACTTTAGACATTAATGTCAGCAGAACTGCAATCAATCAATTAATGAAATTATTATAACTAATGTAATCTACTATGGTTTGCAATGTCTAATAAATGTTGGGATTTTACTTTTTTTTAAATGGACACTACAGTAAACAATCATTCTACTCGATCTGGAAACGATAAAAAAAAAGTAGCAGCTTAGCAGCTGTTTACCAACACATAAAAGTAAGATTTAAAAATAGAAACTTTCAAATTTTGTCCAAAGAAAATTGAGATCTTGTCAATATTTATTTCTTTTTTCAAACAAACGTGATTTTTAGGACAAAAAAATTCAAATGTTAAAATGTCACAATTTTGTGAAATTTTTGGTTTTTACAAGAGAAGTAGCTTTTTGTTACGATAAAAGTCAACATTTTATTTTTTAAAAATTAAAAGAAAATGTAGCTATTTTAGGAGGTAAAGTCTCAATCTTGTGACAAAAAGTCTTTGTTTTTGGAGATTTTGTGACAAAAATTCACTTTTTGCTTACAACAAAAGGTTCTGAAATTTAAAAATTTACCATTTTAGAACACAAAAAAAGTGTTTTTTTTTTTTTTAGAACATAAAGTTGTCATTTTGATAGCATACCCTAGCATAGCAGTTGAACTTTGACACCAATCAGGGAGCCAGGTAAACTAATCTTAGCCACAACAAAAGAAAACAAAAGGTTAAATCTATAATCTTTGGATTTTTAAATCATGTTGAAGGAATATGAAGCTGGTTCTGACCAGAAAGAGGATCTTAACATCAGTAAACATCGTAGATTGAGTCCAGGAATCTGGCTTCACAGCTGTTTGAGAAAGTAAAGACTAACCAGCCCTTTAATGGTAACCATGTTGACGATGCAGCCCATTAATGGTAACCATGGTGACGATGTGGCCCATTAATGGTAACCATGGTAATGGTGCAGCCCATTAATGGTAACCATGGTGACGATGTGGCCCATTAATGGTAACCATGGTGACGATGCAGCCCATTAATGGTAACCATGGTGGCGATGTGGCCCATTAATGGTAACCATGGTAACGATGCAGCCCATTAATGGTAACCATGGTGACGATGTGGCCCATTAATGGTAACCATGCGGCCCTTTAATGGTAACCATGGTGATGACATGGCCCTTTAGATGAAATAGAGTGTGACACCACTGGATCAAAAGGAAACTACCTTTCAGATCCGTTGACTCGAAACAAGTTCAACTGTTGTGCACTCACCAGCCACTTTATTAGATCCATCTTGCTAGTAAAAAGTTAGACCCCCTTTTGCCTTCAAAAACTGCCTTAATTCTTTGTGGCATATTTTCAACAAGATGTTGTTAACATTCCTCAGAGATTTTGATCCATATTGACATGACAGCATCACGCAGTTGCTGCAGATCTGTTGGCTGCACATCTATGATGTGAATCTCACATTCCATCACATCCCAAAGGTGCTCTGTAAACCCTAGAGATAGCTATGCGTGAAAATCCCAGTAGGTCAGCAGTTCCTGAAATACCCAGACCACGTCTGGCACCAACAACCATGCCACATTCAAAGTCACTTAAATCCTTTTCTTCCCCATTCTGATGCTGGTTTGAATTTCAGCAAGTTGTCTGACCACCTCTACATGCCTGAACGTATTGTTGTGGCATGTGATTGGCTGATTAGATACGTCTTAACAAGCAACTGAACAGGTGGACCTGATAAAGTGGCGGGTGAGTGTATCACGAAAGCTAGCTGTGTGTTTATTTGTTCAGTAAAATACAAGCTTTTAGGGTTGTGTGTCTGAGATGTTATAAAGTTTTAATGAACTTCCTTTTGTTTGCGTTTCCACTGCTGACAGAAACAAAGAGCCACAGATAAAATGCAAAGGCAGCTTGAACTTGTGGGATCTCTCCTTCCACGGTGGCCACGCTGCTGCATTTTTTAATTCCTCATTTAACACAAGTTTAACAACAGAAAATAACTTCCTCTTATGTACACAGACTACACTTTGAAAATATTTGTGTTTAAGCTGATGAGGCTGGCTTATTTTGGCTGTGATTGTAAGATTTATAGCTGGTGATTTTCCGTTTTGAAAAGATTAAGATATATTAATAAAATATTTTCCACTTGAACCATAAAAACAAGCAATATTTTACCATAACATCAACCTGTTATTCTACAATAAATGAGCTGTTAAAACCTCAAACACCAACATGGATGGAGTTAAAAATATAAAACGAACTTTGAGGATCTTGAAATCTTAACTGGACGTTAAAAGCAGGTGAAACAGAGAGGACAGCTGAGAGCTGCTGCAGACTTTCAGTTCCTCTTTCACACTAACACTGATGCGTCAGCGCCAGAGTCTCTGTAATGGTCCGCCTGATCACATTTGTTGGACGTGCACAAAGCTGCAAAAACAATATTTATTTTTCTTGTGTGTTTATTCTTTATAAATTTTTTTTTTTAGTTCTTGTGCAGCTGAAACAGATCTGACCACCAGAGGGCAGCATGGTGTCAAATCAAAGCACCACAACAATAACTGCTGTTGGACTCCAGCATCCAGGTGTCAATTAATTAGTTTACTTATTTGTGAAAGTAATCGGCCCCCTCTGACCCCTCTGAGATCCACCATCACTTATATCTGAAGTCCCAAGCAGTGCCCTTGTTCACGTATGTTGGTCAAGACACCTCAGCTGGCCCAACATCTGGAGCTGTTGATCCCAAGAAAACCTCTAACGAGCCTCAGCATTCCCGAAAATCCCACGAGGCAGGATGTTGTAAATAACCTGCACCTTCACCGACTCAGAGCTCCTCTGCTGGTTCTGGTTCTGGTTCAGAAGCGCGTCCACCTGGTGAACCCGTCAGACCAAGAAGGTCTTGTTTCCCTGAGATCTTAAAAAGTGGATCCATCCATCAGAGCGATCAGCTGGTGAGCATTTCAACGTGAACAACAGGCCTGAGGGTGTGCATGTGTGTGCGTGCGTATGTGTGCATGTATGTGAGTAAATGGGTGTGTTTGTGTGTGTGTGCATAATGTGGGTTTGTGCATGTGTGCGCGTCTGTTTGTGTGTGCATGTGTGTATATGCATGTGTCTGCGTGCGTGCGTGCATGTGTGTGTTTCTGTGTGTGTGTATTTTGGCTGTGTGTCAGTTTGTTGGAGGGTAGGAGGTATTGAAGGGGTGGAAACACTCGAGGCCCTCTGGCCACAGAAATCTGGAGCAGGTGGATTCGTTTGTGTGAGTCTCCTGTCGAGAGGAGGGAGTGGTGAAAGGCATTCTGGGAGCTCTGCTAGCCTGGACGAGTCACCAACGTGTAAACATGTCAGCATGCGGGAGGTTGAGTAACGACACAAAACCTCTACTTATTTTGGGAGTAGTTTTAGTAGTCACTAAAAAAAAAAAATCAAACAGGAGAAGGTTTTTTTTGCAAGATTTTACGAGCCACGATTAAAAATATTTAATTTTTTTTGTTTACAAAAATGTGCAACTGTACAAAAGATCCGATTTCATAAGAGAATTAAAGTTGCAATTTTGTGAATTTTTTGATTTACGACAAAAAAAAAAATGCAAATGACTTTATGATGAAAAATGTGTTTTTTTTTAAACACAAAGTTACAATATTGCAAAATTTATGGACATTTTAGTTGCAAAAGATCTTGTCAAAAAGTCAATATTTTTACAACAAAAGTTTTAATCTTTAGTAAGAAAAATATATAATAATTAGAATTAGAAATGTAGGAAAAATAAATACATTTGCAGAATACAAAATTTTGTAATTTGAGGACATGAAGTTGGAATTTTATGACAAAAAGTTTCAATTATGAAAGAAACTGATAAGGGTTAATATGTATGTTTCTATTATGTATATGTCTATTATGTATGTCTCTATTCCTCTATTCCTATTCCACCCAAAACAAATTATTTAATAAAAATTCCTCGTTTTAAAGATTCCGTTCAGGTCCCCGCTACTAACTTGACAAAGGTAGCTCTGCTAAATATTCGATCTCTCAACAAGTCATTCTTAATCAATGATTTTAATACCGAGGAAAATCTGGATTTGAAGCTTTTATGTGGAACCTGGTTAGATGATAGCACCAGTGTACCAGTTTTCACTGAGTCAGCACCTCCAAACTTTAACTCACTGAATGTTCCTGGAACAAGCAGGAAAGATGGTGCTGCTGCCTTGTTTAAAGACTCATTTCAGTCAGTGCAAAGTTAAAATGTGGTGATTTAGATTCATTTGAAAATCTGTGTGTTGTGCTGAAAGGCAGTCCAAAAATCTTCTTATTAATTGTCTGCAGACCTCCAAGGTTCTCTGCAAGTTTTATCAACAACTTCTCTGAGCTGCTGCTGTCATCACAACAGATTTCAACCATGTTGTCATTGTTGGTGATTTTAACATTTATGTTTATAATCCTGCAGACAAAACTGCCAGTGAATTCTGTGTGTCGGCTACAGCATGTGAATGAGGCCACACATAAACGAGGCCACATGCTGGATTTGGTAATCACCAAGGCTGTCGATACTTCTAACACTGTTGTAAAAGAAAAGTTAAAAAAGTAAAAAAAAAAAAAAAAAAAAAAGTTGTTTGTTGTTGTTGTTTTTTTAAACTTCTAACTTCACCCAAACGGAGTCAGTTTCTGTGAGAAAACGGTTTGTAAATGATCAGACTGCTCACCTTCATATGGACGCCATGTCTACGTCAGTGAGCCTGAGGTCTGAGTCTGCTGATGTGCTTCTTGAAAATTTTGAATCTAAAACACTTATAATTTTGATGTTATTGCACCAGAAAAGGTAAAAGTATGGTCTGGTAAGCAGAAAGCACCGTGGAGAAACTGTCCAGCTGTTGCAGATCAAAAGAGAGAATGCAGGAAAGCTGAGTGTAAATGGAGGAAAAGCTACTCATTCACTATGAAAGCTTTAAAGAAAACCTTCATTCTTACAACACTGTTATAAAAAAGGGTAGACAAGCCAATTTATCTGACGTGATTAGCAGGAATATCAATAACAATCTGTTAAGAAACTAACTAACCTCCAGCACAGTTAGCTCCAGATTTTATGACTCAGAATAGGTGTAATGACTTTGCATCTTTCTTTGATTAAAATCAAAAACATCAGCATTGCCATTTAAACTTCGAAACACCAAACACTGGAGCTCCTCAGAACTGCAGTCACACAGCGACAGTTTGATCAGATTAACAACATTTAGTCCTATCAGAGCTAAAACCCTGGAGGAGGTAGTTAAGAACCTAAACTCATCAACATGCTGGTTAGACACTTTACCAACCAACTTTTTCAAATCAGTTTATGCATCTCAAGAAGCAGACATGCTGAACATCGATACTTCACTCCTATCAGGCACTTTTCCCAGGTCTTTGAAAAGTGCAATTGTCAAGTCTCCTCTGAAGTAGAGAAGCTTAGATCCTTCAGAATTAATCAATTACAGGCCAATCTACAATCTTTCCTTTATATGGAAAAGTATTGAGAAAGTTGCATCAATCCAACTGCACAGCTTCTTAAATGTAAACGGTCTTTTCGACAGATTTCAGTCTGGCTTTAGAATAAATAAGTAAATCAGAGCACTGAGACAGCTCTGATCAAGGTCTTCAGTGATATTTATCTGAACACTGAAGCAGCTAAAACATCTGTTCTGGTGCTGCTGGACCTTAGTTCAGCCTTTGATACTGTGGACCACAAAATCCTTCTGGATAGACTGGAAAACTGGGTGGAGTTATCAGGACCAGTTCTCAGTTTGTTCAGATCTTATCTTTAAGGCAGGAGCTTTGTTGTTTCCATTGGTGAGAATAAATCTGAGTTTATTCCACTGACCTGTGGAGTTCCTCAAGGAACAATTCTTGGACCACTGTTATTCAGCCTCTACGTGCCTCCCTGAGGTCAGATCATAGATCATAGATCATAGATCAGCAATGTTGCTGATCACAGCTATGCAGATAACACTTAGATCTACTGGATCTTTCACCAAATGACTCTGGTCCGTTAGACTCCCTCTGGATGCAGTCAAGCTTCCTTCAGTTAAATCAGGACAAGACAGAAATTATTCTAACAAAATAGATGGAATCAGTTTTCTTCCAGCTTGAATCCAGAGGCAGAGACTAAATCCAGGTTCAGAATCTTGGAGTTTTAATTGACTCCGACCTGAACTTAAGCAGCTACATCAAGGCTGGAACTGAAGACAACTTTTTACCACCTCAAACAAATCTGCAGTCAGAGATCTGATGTCCAGAGCTGATTCAGAGAAGCTCATTCATGTCTTCATCTCTAGCAGACTTGACTACTTTTATCTGGTCTTCCCAAAAGACAATTAAACAGCTCATCCAGAACGCTGCTGCCAGAGTCCTAACAAGAACAGAAAAACTGAGCACATTACTGCTGTTCTGAGATCCTTCCACTGGCTACCAGTTACCTACAGGATAGACTTTAAAGTGCTGCTGTTAGTTTACAAATCACTTAATAATCTGGGGCCAGAATCCATCAGTGATCTTCTAGTAGAATATAAACCAGTAGAGCTCTGAGATCTTTAGGTAGCAGTCGGCTGGTAGAACCTCCAGTTAGGACCAAACATTTAGCTACTATGCTGAACATAGATGGAATAAACTTCCTCTGACATCAGATGTTGTCCAACTCTGGACACATTTAAAGTTTAACTGAAACCTACTGTTTTCCCATTTGCCTTTCTTTAGCTGGATTTTACTGCACTGTTTTTACTGTTCTTTGTTTTTAATCCTTTCTCTGTCCAACTCAGCTTTATTTTTTTATTTTAATACACATTTAAATTGTTGTTTTTATTTGTAAATTTAATTTATTTCATCTTAATGCCTTTCTAAAACACTTTGAGTTGCCTTCTTGTATGAAATGTGCTACACAAACAAACTTGCTATCTAACGTTAGCTGTTGGTCAATTTCTTGGATTTGTAAAGTTCAGAATGCACACTGAATTATCAAAAAGTGCTAAACTAATGATAATTGGCGTAGTGGAATTAATTAGAGGTCTTACCAATTAATCGAACTATATAACCAACGGATCATATGGTCAGCTGCATCTATCAACGTGTAAATGTGTCGTAGGACGCTAAGTTTGAATTAAATCAACTGCAGTGCAGATGGTTATCAGTGTTGATCAGATTTTTGCTCCTCTTCAGCCTGTCTGGACACCAAATATAGCTTCTCTCACTTCTCATTTCCACAAAATCAAATTGCCCTAATTGGAATCACATTGGACCATAATTAAATCTTCAGTATTTTGGTCCGCCACCAAACGAGAGGCGTCGACGTCTCAAGTGGTTTATTGTTTCTGGTCTGTCCCCCAGTAAGGAAGCGAGCCGCTGCAGGCCTCCTCCTGGTGTAAACTGGCTCTGGCCTTCACACTGACGGAGGTATTTAAAGAGCCGCAACATGAGGAGCTTTTGGTCGGAGTTCATTAACTGCAGAGAAAGACGAGGCTGAATAATGAACTGGGCCCTTTTTAGCAGCGATGAGAAAAGGATGGGGGTGGTTATATTGATGTTCCCTGGTGATTTACGCTCCCTAGTCTGGCCGTAGCTCTTCAGCCTGTCCTGATTTCCATGGCGATCAGAGGTGGCCCTTCACTGCAGGAGCTTCTGACCTCATGAAGCTGAAGTTTTCTGCCTGGTTACGTTGAGCTGAGATATTCAACAGGGCAGTTTGCCTGTGGATCATTTGTCCCAAGAATAAGATAAGAGTATTGATTGGTCGAGTGTGCAGGCATCCCGCTTATCTGAGAGTCAGGGATGTCCGATGACGCCCGTCTCACCTCTCGGGGTGTCGAGGCAGCGCCTTGTTTTGTCAGCTGAGAGCTGCTGACGCAGATGAGGTCATTATCTCTGAAATGGGTGCAAAAAGTCAAGATTTGGGACCACCAGAAATCTTATCAACTGTCCCCTGCTGCTGCGTCGGAGGCGTTGCGTGAGGCTGAGCAGTCGAGGTGCAGGTTTTCTGTGAGAACCAGACTCTCACCCGGTGGGTGAGGGGAAGCTTGGAGGGGAGGGTTACGTTCTCGTGCCCTCGGAGCCATAAATCAAAATGAACTAAAGTCAGCCTTGCACAGCACATATGGAAGACAAACCCAGCCTCACAAGACAGCGTGTAATAGCTATGAATGACGGTGGCACGAAGAAGTTGCAGTAATTGAGAGATAATAACGTTTTAACCTGCCTGTGTTGGAAAGCGTCACGCTCATAAAAACCTGTAAAAAACAATGTCTTCATTGATATTTAAGTGTGCTCATGTCTTCTTAATCCTCAACCATGAATCCTTTAGAAAAAGAAAACATGTTATGGCTATTTTTTAATCTTCTTTTTTATTTTTTAAAGTTGACAGTATCCCATGGTTCCCAGTTTTCGTCAAAATATCACATGTTTGTCGGACCACAGATAACTTTTCATTCTCTGTTCTGTTTATAGCTGCTGCCTTTAGAGCACACGTGTCAAACTCGAGGCCCGAGGGCCAAATCCGGCCCTCCACTTCATCTTATCTGGTCCATGAGAGCGTTTAAAGGCAGTTGTAAACTTCTAAATGGAAAGTTCGATTCAGTTCTGACATCAAAAAGTGGAATAACTGAGGTGGAGAGCAGCTGGTTGATGTCAGAAAAGGTCATGGTTTAGTAAATGTCTGTTGAAAAAAAAAGTTGATCCTCTTTGTCAAAACTTGAGATTTTTGTAAAATTTATTATTTTATAACAGAAATTAATGATTATGTCAAAATTGTGATTTTAAGTTAAAAAGTTACAGTTTTGTGACACTGAGGATTGTACAGCAAAAAATAAAATTATATACACATACAAAAATATATGAGTATATGTATATATATATATATATATATATATATACATATATATGTATATATATATATATACATATACACACACACACACACATTTGTGATTTTGTAAGAAGAAAACTGTAAATTTTGTATTTCACTAAAATTGCAATTTTTTTCATAAAATGTTTTTTTATTTTATGTTTTGTAATAAAAATTTATTTTATCTATTTATTTATTTTTAAAAAAAGGTCCTATTGCGCAATTTGCCATTTTACAACAACATTTTCTTTTCTTTTTCTTTTTTTTTATGAAAAAAAATTGCAATTCTTGTGAAAAAGCCTCAACTTTTCTTTTTCTTTACAGCCACATCCAGGAAGTAGCAGGAAATGAGCTGCTAGATCTCAGCTAAGTCCCGCCTCCTCTGCTGCTGATTGACATGGCACTGATTTTACACTCATTTCAGAATTAGAAAAAGAGAAAGCGCAGCTGAGAAAGATGCTTGAAGTCTCGCTTACAGATTTAGATTTTTTTCAGATACAGATTCTGGGTTTTGAGTCTCAACACATTAGGTTCTGAACTGATGCCATACTAGAGCCCGAGACAAGGACTACGTATGGAGGACTATGGCCTCCATACAAGCTGCCTTCTCAAACACGTTTGCTAAATTAAGAAAAGGAAAGGCTGTTCCTACTCTGCTTCTCAACAGAATGACACACAAATATTTGTCTCCAATGAACAGATCAGGTTGAAGTCTCAGGAACTCCCTCATCTCCGTCTTTTCTGTCCACCGTGGCGGTGAGTTCACTGTACGAGGCGTGCACGGTCACTGAGCCAACGTTAAGCCTCTTACCACCTTCAAACCAGCAGAGCTCTTTTGTTTGTGATCCCTGAACTCTCAGTTAAAGCCCTCCATGTCAGGTGCTGTGAGACAATGCTGCAATCACATGATAAATATTACCAGTCATTTGTCTCAGATGTTTTTTTCTCAGTTCATTGAGGTACCATTAATTACATGTCACATCACTGGAGAACTTAGCTGGAGTACGGCAATAAAGACCTCAGACAGCTAATTTCAAACTGATCCTTTGTCGTGACACCCAGATCACAGACCGAGCTTGTGGATTAGGTGTGAATGTATCCAGTCTTCTTAGAAAGAGTGGCGGTCTAGTTAAAGTGGACTAATCTGCAGTCCTTCACATGCAACTGGCTTTGTAGATTGTACTGCAGAGTGACCCGCGAGGATCCGCCCCCAACCTGAGCACTTGTAATGACTTCATTTACACTGAAAATAGCCAAAATTCAATCTCAAGAACATTACGCCAGCTGAAGGCCACGAGCATCACCCATTAGCTTTGTCGTTGCTGGCATTAGCTAAAGGCCTATTTAACACCCCAGTCCTAGTCGCAATCAATGACTGTAAATAACTATGGACAAAATATCTGGTCATGTGACCCACTGATTTGTACAGCCTTTGAAGCCCGTTTTCTTGTCATGGATGTAATATTTAACCACAGATGACTAGTTTTGCATCAGGCTGTGGATATGTTTAATCTCTCTGCAAAGCTGTGGAGGTCAATGGTCATTTGCTCTGTTTTTGAGTGACATGACCTTGGTCACATGACCCCCGTGACTCCTCTGTGTCTACGATTGCCAGCGACACTTCCTGTGCACCAAACAACTGGTGAAGGCGTTTGGACGAACACCAAAACATCTTGTGTTTTTAAATATGTTTTAAGTCCAGTGTTTAAAAATACAATCTTTTTTAGAAGTAAAATTGCTTACTTTTCATATTTAATCTACTATTTACAGGTGCATTAATATTCAACACTTTAAAGGTTTTGGAGGCACATACTTATTTTTGTCTGTCTGTTTATTTGAAGAGCAAACAGCTGACAGCTGAACAGAAACAAAACTGAAATAGTTATTTCTGGACCCAACGAAGAGGGATTAAGAGTAACACACAGCTTCAGTTAGAACCATCAGATCTTTTGGTTAAAAACCCAAATCACATATTTTTTAAACTTTAAAAAACTTTAAAAAAAAAATTTATTTAGTAAAAAAGCTAATTTTGTTGTAAACTGGCAATTTTTGCAAAATCACACCTTCTTTTCATAATAAAAATGATTTTTTGTGAAGAAATCTGAAATGACCTTTATCTTAAAAATGAAACTTTTGTACTAAAAATTACATTTTTTTTCTTGTAAAATCACAAATTTCAAAAAAATATTTTTTTCACTTTTTTGTGAAGATGCTTATTTTGTGGTAAAGTTAATCATGCTGACGCATCAAGACTTTTGCTGTTTTGTATTTTTTTTTTTAATACAAGACTTTTTAATCGTACTATCACAAATGTTGCAAAATTGCTGAAAGATCAAAATTTTCACCAAATCAAAAACTTTATCATAAAATTGAGACGTTAATACTAAAAATAATTTGCTGTGCTAAAATCACAAAAAAAAATGTATTCTTAAAAAAATAAATAAATAAAAAGCAAAATTTGTTGTGAAATTGCATCAAGTCTTTTTATTGTATAATCATAAATGTTGCAAAATTGGAACTTTTTTTCACAAGAATGATGGGTTTTGACAAATATTAGTAACTTTTTGTTGTAAAATCCTTAAATTGCAAATTTAAAACAATTTATCCTAAAATTGTTTTCAAGTATATTTGCAAAAAAATGGTAAAATGGTGAATTTTGTGACACCACATTTATTTTATGGATTAAAAAATTCAATTTTTTTTGTTGCAACATTTCAAGTGTCAAAAATGAAAATTTTGTATAACTTAATCTTTTTTGTCCTAAAATCACAAATGTTTTTTAATAATAAAAGAGGTTGCTACATCTTACAAAAATTGAGGGATTTGACAAAAATGAACAAATTTTTGTTGTAAAATCTTTTTAAAATCTTGACTTTCTGACATGAAGCAGCTGTTGTGATGTCAGAACTGAATAAAACGTTTCCACAGAAATGTTCTAGCTAGAAGTTTATTATTGTTTTTACACACTCTGGTGGGCCAGATAAGATGAAGTGGCAGGCCGGATTTGGCCCGCGGGCCTTGAGTTTGACACGTGTGCTTTAGTGGGAACTATTTGTGTGTTTCAGCTCTAAATTGCATTAAAAACCAAAATTTATTTTGTGTTTGTGAATCTTCCCAAAAAGTGAGCTCTAAAATACCCTTTGAAGGACACATCGAATAACCACATGCCGCATCCACAATCGACTTTTGTTTTTCGACACACAAACCTCTGAATCTCGGACTCGCGCGTCACGCTTCTGCAGTTTTTGTCTCTCGCGAGCAGCTATGCACGCTGGCTGTTCGGGTTCACTTGACAAACGTTCACGTCGAGCCACAGAGTTATGCAGCTGGACCGGTGGCTCCTGCGTGCATGTGTGTGCACTGATGACTCAGCTCTGGTTTTGTCTTTTGTCCAAAAGAATGGACAAACACACACACACACACACGCATACACACACAGGATCTCTACAAACACAACTGTGTAAACAGAGTTTGGCTCTTTTGTGACTTTTAACACAGTTACTCGCAGTGATAGATTGATGGTATTTTTAGTAATTGCGGTGGGAAAAACATCCCTGTTACTCTAACACGATTACAGTCACGACAGGTTAAATGATACGCGTCCTTTCTGAAATGGCTCAAGACGTTAAAGGGACACATTGTTCCCTTTTTAAACACAGTTTCCTCAGGTCTTAATGAAAAGTATGTGACACGCATCGGTTAAAAATGCCATTGAGATAAAGATACAGTAGCACTGCCTTCTTCTGAGGAATGTGGGGCCTTTAACATTAGTCCTACAGCTTTGTGCAATTCATTCAGAAAAAGGAAGGACAAGGAGGCCGACTCTAGTCTGACTGGGTCTGTGATGTCACAGCGCTCTTCTCGTCTCTCTTTTGTATCTGGCGCTATTGTTGCTAGGCTATGCCATTTCACAGTGCGCTCCCATTGGCTGGTTCACAGACGGAGATCATAGAACGAATGGCAGCATCTGAAATTAAATTGTTTCTTTCAACCATTTTGTGGTTAAGTCATGAATTTGAGACCAAAAAAACTTTAAAACTTAAGAAGCAATTCAAAGACAGAAAGAGAAGCTAAAACATCGCAAGTCTCAAGTAAGTCTCAAGTCTTTGTCCTCAAATCCCAAGTCACTTTACGAATGGAAACAGGCAAGTCATAAACTTCAGATTTAAAGTCCTTTTAACGGAGCAGTTATATTCTAAATGTTATTGATAGACAGCGTGACACCACCGCTCTTTGTGCAACTTCAAATATCAAACCGGTATTTTCAAGTCAGCAGACCCGAGTCCAAGTGAAGTCGTGAGTCACTGGTCTAAAAATCTTTTTTTTTACATTTCATCAGGTCAAGTCGAAAAGTCCTCAAATTAACGACTGGAGTCCGAGTCATGTGACTTGACCCCACACCTGTGCATGCTTGTGCCAAATGGAGACCAGCCAGTATTTGTCCATTAAGTGTTAAATTTAAAAAGAAGTATTAATAATAGTTTTATGTGGAGGCAATCATTAATATTCCTCCTTTTTAAGTAGATACATTTATTTATTTATTACAGATCCCCATTAGTCCTCACCGCAGTGAGGACTATTCACCGCGGACACATCACATTACAGTAGTTATGCTGTTACTTTGACACCAACTATGTGACCTTGGATGAAAAATCCTTATAGACACTACAAAACTTAAGTTTAACACTTCTCGTTTTTATCTTTTGTTGGTACTTCATCAAGTCTTTTAGTCTTCACGAGAGATAACTTTGGTTTCTGCTGAAAGGACGGACGACAGACTGCGAGAGTGACGTGACTTTTCCTAAAAATGAAAAGTGTTACTTCAAGTGAAATTATCAGAAATATAACCGTAGGTGCATCTTTGAAGCGTTTTCTAAAAAAGAGTTGGTGAGTGGAGCTCAGACAACTGCTTGATGTCAAACGCTGTGTGCTAAAACTTAAGATATGTGACTAACAAGTGGAAAACAAGTGGAGTCCTTAAGGACCATAAAAAATTACGCTTCACTGAAGCCATCTTCAACTTTCTGGCTGGCACAGCAGGCCTCTGTTTTTGATCTTGATTGATCTTTGAGATGAACAAAGTCAGATGACTCTTCAGCAAACAGGTCACTTCAATCTTTTTGTTTTTCAGAAATACAATAACGATCCTAAAATGTCAACATCCATCTGTAATCACTGCTTTCGGGATGGATTTCTGGAGTCGCACACGACAAGCGGAGTTAAATGCAATCCTGAGAAACTGTAAAGCACCCCTGAATAAAGTTTAAGGATCCCTTTGTGTTGTACTTGATCTGTAGGAATAAAAGCTAAAGGATATCTTTTTTTCTTTTCTTTTTTTCCTCTCCAGCGTGAGCTGAAATTTGAGAGTAGAGTCTCAAAGTCAGATCTCAGCTCAGACACCAGCGCCTTGTTAGCAATCCGTCCACACACAGAGCAGCTTTGTGTTCAGGCAGCGTTTGATATGCTGCAGTGAGGCTTCGGCGCTCAAAAGGACTGAAAGCAGAGACTTCAAAAGTCGGCAGTGTCCACCTTTGCAGGAGACAGATGACGCTTTGTTCAGCACGAGATCCATTTCAGCGATGCCCCTTAATCACTGCGTCGATTACCTCGACCATCTGAAGTCACAAGCTGCATTATTTGGAAATTATAATGTCTTGGTGATGACTGGAAAACATCCAGAAAGCTTCTTTATCTGTTTGTCAAACCTGCTGCAGGAACTGATGTTGAGTTGGGGGATTTGTGGGGAAAACTTTTCTCTCGTCCAGCTGGTGGAGGTGGAAAGATTTAAAAGGAGAGAAAAGTGTTTGACGCCAGAAAAGGAAGTTAAAAGAGGAACAAAGAAAAGTGTGATCAGATATATCTGATGTGTTTTACTCTCTGGAACCACATGATAAATCTTTATTTTAAGCCCGACTGTTGTTTTTAAGGCTGAAACTTGTGGTGATTGTGATCTTAAGAATGTGCCATGTTTGGTGTTCGTTCCATCAAAACAAGTGTCTGTTTCTCAGAATGGGATAACAAAGAGATACTACGTGCTATGTTGCAGCCCAACACATCATCTTATTTGGCCCATGAGAGCGCGCAAAGACAATCTTAAACTTCTAACTAGACGTACTGATGTAAAAAAGTGGAATAACTCAGGTGGAGAGCAGGTGGTTTATGTCAAAAAGTCAGGACATATAAAATCTTTTGCAAACATTTATTAACAAAAAGGTGCTGATTTTTGTCAAAACCCTAATTTTTTTGTAAAAATATGGCTTTTCTTCTTAATTAAAAAACATTATAACTAATACAGATTATTCAACTTTATGACTGTTGTAAATTTATGTCAAAATGTTGCAAAAACTTGATATTTTCCAATGAAAAAAAAATGTAATTAGTTAAAAGAAAAATTGCATTTGCACAAAAAAGGTGAACTTATATCTTAATTTGCATAATTTACAAAAAAGTAGAAAAGTCTCAAATTGTGACTTTTATTGACGACAGTTCATGATTTTACAAAGAAAAAGTTGACATTGCAAAATTCGTCAAACTACGACAAAATTTACCTTTTTTACGAAGAAAGTTGGCATCTTTTAAAATTTGCAAATATAATTGAGAGAATTCTTTTTCATTTTTGTAAAAAAGCCTCAATGATTTTTGTATGACAAAGGTCACGATTTTTGTAAAATTTGGGATTTTATAATGAAAATCACCTTCTTGCAAAATCTGCAAATTATATGATTATATAAGAAAAAAAATGTGATTTTAGAACAAGAGCTACAATTTTATGATAAAAGTTTAAGAATTATCACCAAGAAAAAAAACACACCTTTTTTTTTTTCCTCCAAATGAACCAATATTAGGAACTAGCGAGAAATCTAGTTGGTTGAGAAAATGCAGAATAACCGGCCCTTTAATGGTAACCATAGTGATGATGTGGCCCAGAATGAAATAGAGTTTGACACCCCTGCTCTAAATTTTTTGAGCTGTTAACTTTGATCACATTTGGACCTTCATCCGGTGTTTTCTTACTTCATAATTTAACAGTGTGGTGAGTGAAACAAGCTCTTTCAAAGTTATCTGAATTAATTTGATACATAAATATGAAACCAGTCCAGTTCTTAGGTCATTTTTCAACTCTTTTCAAATAAATCACACGTGTGTTCAAGGGCTTACAGCACATTGCGTTATCTTTTGGCTCTCTGTCTTGAGTTACTGTATCTGTGAGCCAAATGTATGAATTCAATCAGTGACACAACATCTGAAAAAGATATGCATACTTGCACTGGCAAAAATGAAATGAAAAGAATTTCTTCTGGACCTTGGTGGACTTGCAGTAACCTCCTGAAAGAGAGAAACAAAACTGCGACAGAGCAGAACAAGCCCGGCTGTGTTTTTCGTGTGCTGTGTTCTACAAGTTCAGCAGCCTTTTGATACAATAGGCTTTCCCCGCAGGGAGTGGCCGTGACGCGTTTGAACCACTCAAGACCAGTCCAACCAGCGCAGGTGCATCCTGGTCCTGCAGGAAGCCTTCAGCTGCAGCTGCCATACAATCTCTTCACGGGTGAGCACGTGGGCTCGCGTGCACTTCTGGGAAGTGAAACCTTATCGGTTGCTGTAAACATCTGAGTGTCAGAGATGTTTTTCTCCCCTCTGAAACTTGATTCAGTCAGGCTTTGTGCCCAAAAATATGACACAGATTGTAGCATTTTGAGGCCTTTCTCTTTATTCTCATTCTTGCTGGTTTAAATCAGTTTTTGTCTCGCAGACTATTCATACAAGGATAAAAAACAAAAACAAAAAACATTCTAAATGTCTAAAGTGCTGCAGGAAATGCAGATGTAGGTAAAACTGCAGTTCATAAAATGACCAGTAGGGGGGTTGGCTCTAAAGGCAGCTCCATTCACCTCCACGTTAAAATGTGAAACTTTGCAAAAGAAATGAACATTTTTACAGTCTGATACAACAAATGGTTTTGGTTTCCATAGATAGAAATATCCATGACAGCTGTACGGGGACTGTTTATTTATTTATCCAGTAAAACTGTATAACGCCACAGATTAATGCATAATTACAGACGTGCTATTGTGTTATAATGTTAACAACAGCCAGCTGTCATCATTGTAGCGGCTTAATGTGCTTAGAATTTGAAATCTGAGCTGAGAGAGCATAATCATTCTTATATTTAAGATAATATAACTTGTTGTGCTGTTAATTTTAAATTTTCCTGAGCTTGGTGAGCCACCTTCACCATGGCACCATTTTACATCAACCTGGAAGGTTCCGGGTTGTGTGATCACAGAGGGTTTGTCCGGTTCCTAGTCTATACGTGTATTTCTCAATGGCAAGTGATTTAATTCATAAGGAATAATGCTGTTATAAATCTGTTATATCAGTAAAATTAATGTCACTTTACCATAAAGTGTATAACTGTTTTGCTGTATTTTTTTAGGGTTAAATTGCCAACCACAGCTGACAGTACTTTACCATTAAAACGGGGCAATTTTTGTGTTAAATATGGTCTAATTATGCTAAATGGGCAATGGTGGATCCTTAAAATTTTACAGCATAATACTGATATAAATTTCCAAATAAAAAGTGCTAACATTATTTAACTCTAATGTGAAAAACAGTTCTATCCTGTTTTTCACAGTGAGCTTCTAGCAACAGCTGCATCTTTCTTTCTTTCTTTCTTTTCAATGTCTTGTCATTTCACAATTTCTGATTTGGTGTCACTTCAAGCAGACAAACACAGTTTCTGTGCTCAACCGCAGAGAGAATATGTTCTGTCTTTTGTTTCCCGTCATGACATTCATCCTTTAAGCAACCAGGTTAAAAGGATCATCCTGTGGTCGTAGAACAGATGTTGCTCTGAACCTTCAGTTCGGTTGAATTTAACTTGTAATGAATGTGTTTCCTTTCTCTGTAAAGGGGCCTGGGTTCATGCAAAAATAAATCAGTTTGATTCGAATCAGTTCAAATGAGGTTCTGAAAATGTAAATATATGTAAATACTTATGGATTAAAGAGTAACGTCACTTCACAGCAGTACATCTTTTATGACTCATGAATGACTTACACAACATTTCTCATAACAGTGGCCTCATTTTATTGAGGACACCAGGAAGTAATTCATTTGCATCCTGGAATCACTTAAAGGCCCTCTTGCCGTTTTAATCTGTGTTTTACGACATCCTCCTCTCTGTTCTTCTGCTAGTACCGCCTGACGTTCATCATGAGGTTTCAGAAAGTTTTTCCTTCTCGTTTTGCACAATATTTTTTGCAACTATGCTGTCAGCTTTAGCTCGCTATTATCAACACATGTAAAGGTTTACTTCTGCTGCAAAGTTGGACATTTTAAAACGACACCACTTAAGACTCTTTGGTTGAGAAACACGGTTGTCCCTTACCTCATCTACCTGCGTCAATTACGAAATAAACCACGAAGCAGTGAGCAAACAGAGAACTCTAGTAATGCAGCCTGATAGCAACAAAAACTCAATCACACATGACTTACTAATGACTTACTTTCAAGTTACCTTGTGTTGCTTTTATACAGAAGTCAATGGATATCGGCTTGTCTTTAGAACCAGACCCCTAGTGGTGGTTTTATGAACTGCAGGTTTACCTAATTCTACATCTCCAGCACCTCTGAAAACCGGATGTTGCCCTTTTAGACATCACAGACACTGAGTCGAGTATAATTACTCCAACTAATCTAAGGAGAGAGGTGAAGTTGAGTTGTTTGGAAGACTGGACTGGAACCTGAACTGTTGAACTTTATTTCTGTGATATTTCGTTCAGAAATTTGTGTCACGTTGTTGAAAAAAAAGTGAAGCTCTTTTCCGTTAAGAGGCTATTATCTCTGCTTATTTATATCCAAGTTGTGGTTTTTCCTTTATTAAACATACATAGACGTATGCTGTATGTGCACATTTCAACCACCCCGTTCAAAGTGAATTACACAATCACAGCAGCATCTTGGCTCGTAGCATCAGTTGTTGCACATGCCTTTGTGGATGCTGCTGTTCTATTTCTGCAGCCAGAGCGGTGATAAAATGTGGGTTGGTTTCATTGCCATCCTGTCACCCTCAGCTGTCCCATCAGCAGGGAACGAGAGGGGGTGGGAATGCCCCAGTTCCACCATTTTTCCCCTTTCCTCAACCCCCGTATTTGCCTTTCACTCCAGAACGCAGACCAGACGAGGCAACTAGGTCAACCTCCAGCTATTAAATTCCCCTGTGCCTGTTGAGACAGCGGGACGAATGGGTTCTTCTTCAGCTCAGACACAAACAAAGGCCCTCACATCCACCGAGGGCCGCGGGCCCCCGCTTGCATCCTAATGAGGCGAGAATGAAGGACACGTACTCTCCCAGTTAGTTTGCTTAGTGACCAGGAAGCACAATGGGTTACGCAACGACCCAATGGGATCCTGACTGTGATAAGAAGATGGAAGAAATTCCATGTTTTTGCATGTTGGTGCCCTCAGTAGGACTGTTATCTAATCATGTCGTCATGGGGATGTCCCTTCTCTCACGCTGACGATTGATTGATTAAAAGTGATCCCCCAAAAATGGAAGCCTGAATTATTTAAACACGAGACGCCAGGTCACATTTCCTGTTCAATCACACAGTTTGATGGTGAAATACATCACGAAAGAGGAATGAAGCTGTCGTTGGGGATGTAAGAATAGACTTAAATCTGAGCAAGAAATGGGGGAAAACTAGGTTTTTCTTCATTTGTGGACATTAGCCATCTCTGCAGCTGTGCACCTGTGGACTTACGACTTATTTTAATTTATTTCTAAACAAAGAAGTGGTGTCTTTGGTTTGGTTAAACAATTAAGAGTTTGTTGAATCTTTGTTGCCATAGACACGATGGCTGAACCATTAATTGAGTTTAAAATGAAATAGTAAATTGCAAAAGTTGTAATGATATTATCTGACAAAGAGCGAGGCTAAGCTCTTCTCCACTATATCTGGCATTTATGCTTCTACCTTATTGTTTGTGTGGCTCTGTAATTCCACCACCAACTGCTTCTGATACCAGCCCACAAAGCAGGTCATGTAGAAACTCTGATTATGGTGGAGCTCCTTTCTGAAACAGACCCCAGGGAAGAATGGAGACCGAGAGATGGAGCTGGAAAATTATCAGCACTGAGAAAAGAATGGTCAAAACTCTGCTGGGGACTTAACAATGTTGGACATACTGAACATATCCTATTATATTCAGTAGAAAATGAAGGAAGCTGAACTGAAGTGGCCCAACTTTATAAGCACCCCCTCCCTCCTCTTTGTTTCCTCTATATATCTTTATATATATATATGGAGTGGAGGGGTGAGGTAGCTGACCAATCACAGACGTGCTCTAACCGTAGGCTCTCTGTTGTTTTGATTGGATAGTTAGAAAATGTCAGCAAGGGCTCTGGTGTGTCTGAAGTGACGGAGTTTGAGAAGCATCAACCAACCTTAAGAGACTGTCATTGAAGTCTCTAGTTATCGAAGACGCCGGTTTGAATGGCCACTGTTTTCCATCCAGACGACAACGTCTCCGCTCTTCCGTCATCACCTTAAACCAGAGATGGGCAACTCCAGGCCTCGAGGGCCACTGTCCTGGATGTCTTGCATGTTTCCCTGCCATAACACACCTGATTTAAACAAATGTGTCGTTAACAGAGTTGTGCAGGCCTGGATGACAAGCTGATGGTGATCCATTCATTTGAATATGGTGTGTGGCAGGTGAACATGCATGACATGCAGGACAGTGGCCCTCGAGGCCTGGAGTCGCCCATCCCTGCCTTAAACCCTCTCAGAGACTCACTAAGAGGATAGACTGATCTGATTGGCTGCAGGTTCGTTTAAATTTCACTGTTCAACAAAAGGAGCAATGGTACACCAGTACCCAGTACCAAAGAAAAGAAAGACTTCTGATGAGTGGAAGTATTTTGGATTTGATAAGGAAGATGTTAGGAGAAAAGGGAAACACCAAAGAAACACCAGGAACCTTTAGCAGCGTTTAAAACTGTGGATGGCACTTCAGTTGAGTCAATGAAACAAACCACAGTCTCTGAGTAACCCAACCTGAAAAAGCCTCATTGAGGCTCAGGGAGGTAGACTACTTTATTACATACTTCTTGGTTTCAAATACTCATCAGAATTCATGGTAAAAGTCACGCCATTCACTCTCACAGGGATTTTATAGTAAAGTTACACCTTGGGTTTTACACCACAGCAGCTTATCTGTGGTTAAGTAGGTCAGCTGGTGACACACCTTACACTAACCTGACAATGACTTTCAGTTTGCAATATTTGTCAGAAAATCTACAACTGGAAGCTTCCCAACTGGATCGTCTAAAGTATTCTGGAGGAACCTCGAAGGACCATGAATGCCAAACTCTCATAGACGTAGTTACTGATCTGTCTGGACCGAAGAGCACAACCAGAACGCATAAAAGCCACACTGTACTTCTGCCCGCTGATGTTCTCCTTACGCCTACTCAGCAAACAAACACTCATTGCGCAGCCGATGACCAGCCATGATGTCACCGAGCAAACACAAAAGGCAGCAGACCAACAATAAAAGCACTGCTTCCTGCACCGCAGCTGCAGGTGCAGCGAGCTCGTGCTGCAGGGCCCAAAACTGTAACTCAAAACCCCAAATTATGGTCTGTGATGTCAAACAACAACAACCATGACTGCTGTTTTTTTTGTTTTTTGTTTTTTCCATCTAGAGGCTTCATCAAAAAGAGGAAGATGGATTATGGATTTCTTTGTGCGAGACATCAAGGTTTTACCCGTATATGAGTGAGCTGAAGGTCATCCTCAGACACACGGATGAAAGGGTGTAAAATTTCAATGATTTTCACATGTTTACGTCCCGTGTGTTCAGACTTTGAGCTTTCATCTCCGTGGCGGCTTTCAAGTGGGTTCAAACGTCTGATCCAGAGCTTGACGTGTCAGAAGAAACCATCAATTACATAAAACACGCGCGCGCACACACGCAACACATTTGATTTTCAGCACATGCAAGCAAGATTTGGACGTTTTGTATCAAACTTGTTCTCCCTTTAAAATTCATTGGAGTCTCATTTTCAGAAATTAGCTGTGGTTTGTTTTTTGTTTTTTTGCCATAGTTGATGTCCTTGAATGTAAAAGGCCTGAAGCAACAGAGGTTATAATTACCATTTTCAATAGAAAGCAAATGTGTTTTTAAGGGTCTAAACATGGTGACAAACACATGTGGTTAAATAAAGCAAACAAAAAACACATGGATTTGAAGAGTCCTAAAGAAAAGTTCAACAATGACTACAGCCATCTTACTTTGACAAAATATTGAATTTTGGCACAAAATTGCTAGTTTTAAAAGATCAAGACTTTTTTTTAAAATCCTCACAAAATTTTGACTTTATATCTTAAAATGACAATTTTTGTCATAAAGAAACATTATGACATCAAGTCATGATACTTGTAAAGTTGAAAAGTTTGTATGATTTCAACTTTTTTGTCCCAAAATCACAAATTCTTTTAATAAAAAAAAAGTTGATCTTGCAACAAATCATGATTTTTGACAAATAACTAACAATCTTTTATTATTTTAGTTTTTACTTTTTCAAACAGCTGTTTTATCAAATTTCAAGCTTGTTCCTGGACTTGGATGTAAAATAAATAAAGAAATAAATGACTAAATAAATAAAAATTTAAAGGGAATTTTTTTCACTAAATATGAAATTTTAAAAAAATTTACAACTTGTACTTTTGTACTTTTATTGTGCGTTGCAATTTTTTTTAACAATCAAGACTTTTTATTGTATGATCACAAATGCAGAAAAAAATGTGTCTTAAACTTTTTTTTTTTTTACAAAAATTTAATTAGAAGCCCTACAATTGTATATTTTTCTATAATTTCAACTTTTTACCTTAGCTTACAACTTTTTTAAACACACAATAATCTTTCACAAAATGCTGTGCTTTTATCATAAAACTTAGGCTTTTGTATAGATATCACAATTTTTTTCTTGTATAATTACAAATCAAAACAAAAAGTTGTTAAAAGAGAAAAGAAAATTTTGCAAGATTTAGTTGTAAAAAGGAAGTCTAAGATTTTATTATTGTACAATCACAAATGTCACAAAATTTTGACCTTTTAACTTAAAATTTAGATTTTGCTGGAAAATATCAACCTTTTGCAGCACTTATATATAAAATTACAAGTCGCAAAATTGCAAATGTTCCTATAATTTCAACCTTTTGTCCTGAAATCATGAATTTTCGTTATTAAAAAAAAAAAAAAACAGTAACTTTTTCGCTGTAAATTCCTTCTCAGTTGTTTGCTAAATCACGACTTTCTTACATAAACCAGCTGCTCTCCACCTCAGTTATCCCAGTTTTTGACGTCAGAACTGAATCAAAGTCACGCTGAAATTTCCTCAGAAATAGTCAGTTAAAAGTTTACGATTGTCTTTCCAGGGCCGCATAAAATGAAGTGGCGGCCCAGATTTGGCCTGCGTGCCTCAGGTTTGACATGTGTGCGGTAACGTAAAGCTGTTTTTCTTTTCTTTTTTTTATGTTTTTCAGCATTTACAATAACTGCATTTCACATTTTCACAATTTATAAAGCGTAGTCCCGCTGCACAATCTCACTGTGAAAGATCACCTCTAACAGTGGTCATTTTCATTTGTTTGCAGCTGCAGATACGTGCTGAGGCCTGAAATTTGAAATTTTTCCCATCACTTTTATACAGTGCAAAAAATAGAGAAAGAAATGTTTTGTTTAGTCGCATCACAGAGAGCGAGGCAGCTGAGGAGGTCCAGGAGTGCTGTCAGGTTGAAACCTGAGGACTCTGCGGTTTCTATGATATACGTGTTCGACCCAGAGGCCCCAGATTACACTTGATTACAGTCGCGAGCTCTCCGCAGAGCAGAGCATTGTCACTGTGCTATTTGAAACCGACCCATTTAGGGTAGAAGGCTGTAAAGCACAGAGCTGCGAAGCTTTTAGTCAGATTTATAGTCCTCCATTATTCCTGCATTCTTTGTAAGACGTGTATGAACAGTATCGACCTTCTTCAGCCTCCACTATAGAGGTCGCTGAGAAGTTTGAAGACATTTGTAATGTTTCAAGTTGCTTAAAATTATGTTGTGAAAAGCTGACGTGTTGATTTGGCAGTGAACAAAGAAACCCATGTAAATCCATTTAATTTGTTTTTGAGCGGAAAGTCAGCTTCATGTCCAAATATACTCTTAAGAAGACTCACCCAAACAGTTAAAGCGTGTTATTACACATGAGGGTGCAGCACCTTAATGACAGTAATCTTCCTGTTTAGTTCTGCCGCGGGGTCAGTTTTTCTGTCCTTACTGTCTTTTTTTTTTTTTTACATATGAAAAAATGTTTACTTTCATAAAAGTATAAAATAAAATAAGCATAAATGATGGAAATTGACTGTCACCATTAGATTCTGTTACCATATGCTGGCAAATATAAGATACACAAGATACAAAACGTTTTTCACCTCAGCATGTGCAAACTTTCCCCCGAACAGTAAAACATGGAAAATATTCATTCAGTTGATTTAATCAATTTGTTAAACATCGGATCTTGCTACTTTTTTCACATAAAGACATCTGTAAAAGTCAATTTTGTAGGGAATTTTACAAAATTGCAACTTTTTTTTGCAAAATTGTGACTTTTTTTGTTACATTTATCTCTATTTGCTCTGCTGACTGTTTCTGTCTGAAAGTCAGAAGAAGACAAGCGTGAGGTCCAGAAGATGTGCATCATGGTCAAACATTTAGTGTTTTTAAGGGACCGGGCTGCATTGCAGAGAATATTTTACCATGGAAAAAAAAAATGTCCGATTTGTTTACTAACATAATAAAAGTTCCAAATAAATTCTCCAAATCATCAGGTGGACCCATAGAAGAGGTCAGAGTAACACAACTGACCCTAAAATAAACATTTATAGTGGATGATCGGCCCCCAGACAGACACATAGAGGGAAAATAAATATAAACTAAATAAATTACAAGACAAATTAAGTTAACCCCATTTTAACCTTGACAGCTGATAAAATGGTTCAGACATGACTACCCTACCATCCTTGATATCTCCTCCTAAATTCTTAACATTTCGTAGGAAACCTCAGTCAGTTGCTCATAAAAAGGCATTCCTGTAGGGTTACTTATTATAACTTGTTACTTATTATAAGAGGCTGAAAAGTGACAAAATTATCAGAGGACATTCTTTCAGAAGTGCATCATCCAAACTGGTGTGGACAAATGTTTCAACTATTAGTGTTGTCACAGAATTAATATAATTTGAAATATCTCAAAATGTTGCAAAGGGAGACACGACATGTTTCGAACTACTGCAACAACGACAAGAAAATCACTTAGTGATGGACGATAGTTTTCTACACGTCCAGGACAGTTTCCTCATTTTTGACTTTCACTTTATTGCTTTATTGCCATTAGAACACGTCAAACTTATTTTATCTGGTCTGTGATTGTGCAAAAATGTTAGTGTGAAAAAAAAATGGAAGAAGTGAGGTGGACAAAAAAAGTCACGATTTAGCAACATGTTTACAAAAGTTTCTACTTTTTTATCAAATTAAATTTTTTTATCTCAAAAATTCATGATTTCAGAACAAGTTTCATTGGTGCAAATTTTTCAGTTTTACAAGTTGTAATTTTATGTC
The DNA here is from genome assembly GCA_037176975.1 of Arrhamphus sclerolepis. Taxonomy (NCBI): domain Eukaryota; kingdom Metazoa; phylum Chordata; class Actinopteri; order Beloniformes; family Hemiramphidae; genus Arrhamphus; species Arrhamphus sclerolepis. The sequence goes on along the minus strand of JBAMYA010077049.1, from coordinate 4,226 downwards.
AAAATGTTGCAAAAGGTTATTTCCCCTCCCAAAAAATGTAAACAGGAAAAAAGTTGCAGTTTTTCAGGCTTTACGACAAAAATTACTTTTTTAATGAAAAAAATCCGATTTTGTTAAAATTTGCCATTTTACAGTATTTACAAAATAGGTTTTTATTTTTTTTAGTTCATACAAGACATTTATTTATTATTATTATTTTATAAGATTTTTGTGGCTCTAGAGATACGAAATAGGGCAGAGAGAGAATGGGGAGGACATGCAGCAAAGGGGTACAGGCCAGGAATCGAACCTGCGACCACTGCAGGACTATAGCATCAGTATATGGGCTGCTTGCTCTAAACCAATGCGCCACCCAGTGGCCCCAAATTTGTTATTTTAATACAATTTTATGATAAAAGTCACAAATTTTGTGAAATTTGAAATGTTGTGACACTGATTTACTCTTTTCTTTTATGACCAAATCGAGAAACTAGCGGGAACTCTGACAACATAGCTGGTTGAGAAAGAAAAGAGCAACTGCCCCTTTAACGGTAACCATGGTGATGATGTGGCCCAGGATGAAACGCAGTTTGTTGCTCAGAACAACCCTTTGTAACCTTGTCTTTCCAGTAAAGTGACCCTCTCCTCCTCCCTTCATGATCCAGAGGCTCTTTAACCCAGGAAAGCCTGATAAACTGCGTTTATCATGATCAGGTTAAACGTGGAAACCTCCCCTGACCTAGTGGGTAATTGGTTTAACAGTAAATCCCAGTAAAACGGTGGCGTGCTCATCTGTAACGACATTCCTCACATTCACGGGGAGACAGAAACGCGGGGGAGAGCTGGTCGGTAGCTGGTACAGTCAGGTGGGACCAGAACAGGAGTTATGATGCCATTAAAACAATTCATGTCGTCTTTTATCCTCTAATCCATTAACAGACTGTGCGTGAGTCTTTTCTGTAAAACCTGAATCAGCTGCAGCTGTCAGCTTTGATTATACATCATTTTCATCAGTACTTCACGTTTCATCGGGCTTGAAAGGCTCTGAAAGGATGATGTTCACACGCAGGTTTAATTATTGACAAGCCGACTGAAATGTCACCTGCATTTATTTAATTTTCCGCGTAAAAGAGCTGTGTGGTCCGTTCTTTAAAACTTTACAAAATAAAGCGCAGTGACTCAGCTGTGAAGGGAACATGGAGACTTCAAAAACACTATCTACAAGCATGGTAGCAATTTATAGCGCTTTGTTGTTCGTGGAAGGGCTGAGCTGTGGGACCCTTCTGCTTCTCTGCTTGACTACTGTGTAAAAAAACAACAAACAAACAAAAGAAAGAAAATCCCGAGATTAGCAGATCAGCAGCAACATAAATAATTAAATAAAAACAGAACAAACATGACGCCGATTAATCAAGCACATTGTGTTAGCATAGTGACTTCCAGGTCGTCTGTAACGATGCGCACGTGTGACTGAAGAGCAATTAATTCGGGATCCATCCGTTAAGTACGTTTAGTTGCAGTTCCTTCACTGACCACTAGGTTTTGGCTCCAAAACAGAGCAACTCCCCCTAAAAAAAGACGAAAAAAAAGCTTCTTCTTTCCTTTTGCTTTCTTTCTTTTTTCTTTTATATTTGTGGGGAAGACATGTGATCTTTTTATAAAAGTCTCAAATTTATGATAAAAGTCACAATTTTTGTGAAATTTGAGCTTTGATGGCCAAATTCACTTTTTTTTCCTTTACAGAAAATGCCATCTCAGTATATTTGCCACTTTACAACAAATTTTTGTTTTCTTTTTTAAATTCAGAGTTACACCTACAATTTTGTTGTATAGTGACTATAGCAATGGCAATAAAGAGTGAATTTGAAGAAAGTCTTTTTTTAATTACTTTTTAATTACTATTTTTAATTACGTTATTTTATGAGGAAACAACTTGTGATATTTGTGCAAAAGCCTCAGTTTTACGATAAAAGTATAATTTTGTGAGATTTTGAAAAAAAAATTGCAAGCTTAGGACTAAAAGTTAACAGCGACAACAATTTGCAATTTTAGAACTTCTAATTTTATGTCAAAATATTGCAAAAAAAAAAAAAAAAGTAAATTAACCTTTTCTTAATTTGTGATTTTAAAAGAAAAATATTTTTTTTCAACAGTTGTTTTTATACAATTGTTAAACAACAGCAACTGTGAATATAGGGGTAAAATGTGTGGTTTTTTTTTTTTCCAAAACCTCTGTTTCATGTTAAAGTTTAAAATGTTTTTGAAATTTGTGATTTTATGACAAAAAGTAGGTTTTGCTGCAGTTCCTCCACTGACCACTAGATGCTGGCTCCAAAACAGAGTACATCTCCATTGACCTCCATGTTAAAAAGGTCCAACTTTGGAGCAGAATTAAACATATTTACATCCTGGTATAAAATAGTTTTTCTAAAAGTATACAGGGATGATTTTCCTTTTCATTTTTTTGAACCATATCAGATAAATTTTTATTGAGCAGTAAGGCTGACCAATCATGTCAAATGGCAGTAAATCTTTTGACGTGCTTGATTGACAGCATTAATACATCTGTCCACTAGATGTCTCTGTTAACACCAACCAGCATGGCTGATCTGCAGACCCTCTGACCACCTCAGTGACTGCAGCCTACACACGTTTATATATATTTCTACCTCTCCACTTTCTGCCCTGTCCTCTTCCTCTTTTCTTTTTTTTAATCCATCCTATTGAGCGCCTGAAGACAGTTTGTGTTGTAACAGACGCAGCAGCACTTAAATTCAGTTTAAAGCCGCCATTGTGAACGCAGCTTTATGTGGCTTCATAAACACCAGCTGAAACGTATTTATCCTCAATGTGATGCTGAAACACCCAACAGCGTCTGATGATGGAGCAACACTGTGGAGCGTTCACAAACGCCGATGGCTGATTTTACAACATTTAAAGTTTGACGCAGCGTCTCTCTGAAACTGTAATGAGCATGCGGTCAGACGGGTATATTGGACAACAAACACAGACTAACGTCCGTGAAGGTGTCTCTTTTCTTCAGACTGTGAAATGCTTGTAAGCGTTGTCACATCCTGGTTTATAATAATAATAATTTTAAAATAAAAAACAACTTTCTCCATTTATTTGTCAGATGACTTTCACCACCGTATAAATCACTCACAGCTACCTTTTGAGCTTTCTCACTTCTTTCTTGTCAGGACTTGCTCCGACCACAAACAACAAACGCTTGGCACCACCCGTGTGTGCTTAAGACAACGGTGAATAATTATCGCAGAAGTCGACGCCTCTGCGTCTCTTTTAAACCGGACCTGTAAGCAGAACAGAAAAGCAGCTTTTTCCTCCCATCCAGTGCAGCTTTAACAGCCGTTGTAAACCAGTAAAGATAATTGTCGCTTTCACGCCAAGAAGTAACCACCAGTATGTAGCTGGTGGTCGTTCCCCCCAGCCCCCAACCCAGCCTGCCTGCCGTTGCAGCGTGTGTGGTGAAAATGTGCATGTGAGTGCATATTGGGGAGGAAGTTTGCTCCCAGATGTCAACAATAATCAAAAATCCCTCGAACTGCTGAATTTAAAGCAACAAAACCACCGTTACATGACATCAGAACGTGGAATAACTGAGGTGGAGAGCAGCTGGTTTATGTCAAAAAGTCATGATTTAACAAATGTTTGCAAGATTGTGCAACAAAAAGCTGCACATTTGTCAAATTTACATCTTTTTCATAACAAAAAAATCATGATTTTAGGACAAAAAGTTGAAATTATAGAAGCAGTTGCAATTCTGAGACTTCTACTTTTATATAAACACATTGTAAAAACTTTCCTACAAAAAATTTAATTTTAAATCTTGATCATGCAAATTTGCTTTCTTACAAAAAGTATATAATTAAAGAGAAACATTTGTGATCATGTGAGAAGAAATTGTGATTTATGTACAAAAGCCTCAGTTTTATTATGAAAGTCGCTAATTTTTTCTGAAATTTTGAGATTTAAAAAAAAAAAAAATCATAAGCTTAGGATAATGTGTGCTTTTAGTACAAAAGCAATGGTTTTTATGATAAAGGTTATTTTTGTGTTTTTTTTTGTTTTTTTTTAAACGATCGAGTCCAGGAACTAAAAATAAAGAAAAAAAAAAAAAAAAAAACTGCCCCTTCACAATTAACCCCGTTGTTGAATTGACCAAGGGTAAACAAAGCTTTTTACCCCCCTTGCACCCAACATTTTTTTTTTTCAATTTTCAAGGGGAA
>JBAMYA010076978.1:0-24086 GCA_037176975.1 Arrhamphus sclerolepis | reverse complement strand
AGTATTGAGATGAACTTTTGTTATTGACCAAATACTTATTTTCCACCATGATTTGCAAATAAATTCTTTAAAAATCAGACAATGTGATTTTCTGGATTCTTTTTTTCTTTTTGTTTCTCATAGTTGAGGTTTACATATGATGAAAATTACAGGCCTCTCTCGTTTCTTAAGTGGGAGAACTTGCGCAATTGGTGGCTGACTAAATACTTTTTTGCCCCACTGTATCTCGGGGTCTTGTGTACGAGTAGGGAAGGATGGAACGGGAGGTTGACAGATGGATCAGGGTAACTTCTGCAGTGATGCAGACGCTGTGCCGATCCGTCGTGGTGAAGGAGCTGGGTCAGAAGATGAAGCTCTCAATTTACTGGTCGATCTACGTCCCTACCCTCACCTATGGTCACCAGCTGTGGGTGGTAACTGAAAGAACGAGATCGCAAGTACAAGCGGCTGAAATGAGTTTCCTCTGTAAGGTGGCTGGATTCTCCCTTAGAGATGGGATGAGAAGCTCGGTCATCCGGGAGGGCCTTGGTGTCGAACCGCTGCTCCTCTGCATCGAGAGGAGCCAGATGAGGTGGCTCGGGATCTAGTTAGGATGCCTCTTGGACGCCTCTTGGTGAGGTGTTCCAGGTACGTCCAACCGAGAGGAGGAGGGACTATGTCTCTCAGCTGGCCTGGGAACGCCTTGGGATCCCCCCAATTGAGCTGGACGAAGTGGCCAGGGATAGGGAGTTCTGGGCCTCCCTTCTTAGGCTGCTGAGCCCACAGTCCAACCCTGGATAAGCGGAAGAAGATGTGATGTGTGTGTGTGTGTGTGTGTCATTCCTTCAGTGGAACTGCTTAACATGATGGAGGACCTACATGGACTTCACAGCAGCCACCCAGGCATGAGTAGATGGTCTCAGGTCTGTCGCAGAGGTGCCAGTGGAGGGCTGGTGCCAATCCAGGGAAGATAGATAAGACCAGGAAGTTTGTCATCAGTGTCATGGCTAATTTTATTAACACATTAAAGGGAGCTGTTATTGAGTGAAAAGGTGAAATTAGAGATGGCAGTCTGGATCTGTTTTGAAGGATGGCATTCATTTCATCTGTAAGGAAATTACATTTCTTAACAGGTTTGGCTGCTAGCCTTAAAGACTGCATTCAAATATTGCAAACTGCTAATAGCAGCATTAAAATCTGCATTTAAATCTGGCCTTTAGGAGCATTTTGTTAGGTCCAAAATTAGACCCAGCAGTCATGGCTAATTTTTCTTTTTACATTTTAATATTTTACAAATGTAGCCATAGCACTGTTGACAGAACTTCTCTTCATTATTCCCATCCCATTCTCCCTACCACTGACTAGAAATATTTTGTATACATTTTATATTTTTTAATATATTGTATAGTTTTTTTCTAAACATACTAAAATATGTTCACATTTGTGTTTTTAACGTTCATTTAAACAAGTTTCTTTTTGTACATTAAAGTTACTTACGTAGCTACGTATGATATCCAACACCTTTGTCTTATATCCTCACATTTGATTCACTATGACTAAAATGGAAAAGTGACAATGTATGGATTAGAAATAGTTTTATTTCTGAATGTGAAATAACAGCTTTCATCAACCTCTTCAAAACTGAGTGAAAATCACATATGAATTCTCAAGACACCTGCACAAGAGAAACAAGAAAGGTTAAAACTTTTTACACATTCCTTATGGACTAACTGTGTTGAAAGGAAAACTTAAACATAATTGAAAAATAGTCTAATACACATGTTACCTGTGACGTGGGAAAAACCGGACCGGGTTGCTGGTCAGGTCATGGGCCAGTGAGTGAAGCCACCTGGCCTAAGGACCGATATCCCTCGTCGTAAATTTGGGGTCTACGTGCATTTCTTCCTTTGTCTTCTCAATTCTCTAAATGTCAAAAATACTTGGTTCAAAATAGCAGATTCTGAGTCAAATGTCTAAGACAGGAAAACAGCAGAGTCCAGAATCAGTTAGAGCTTCTTTATTATCAATTGCAGAAACAAAAGAGCACGAGTTGTCTCTGCAGAGAGAACTGAACTTTCACAGGAATACAGGTTATATACCTTTGACTAGAGGCGTGTTTAATGCTGTGTCAGTCATGCCAGGCTAATCCTATTGGTGTATTTGGTGGTCTCATCTTTGGTACTTTTCCATGATCCAATCATAATGGTATCTCGCAAACGTTTAGTCCACAGGTGTCCTCCAGAATGTACGCACTCCGCACTCGGTGCCTCATTCTCCCTTATCTTGCCTGGATGTCTTGCTTTTCCAGGCAAGATAAGCAGGCTGCCCAAGGCCACCCTGTGCTGTTCTTCGCCGGATGACAGAAGAGCTCGGGAGCACACCTTCAACTGAACTCTAACTGAACTTTTGATATGAACCGTCTTCTACAGTGAGCACAGGGCCTGTTCTCTTTTTATGCTGCTGCATGAGACAGACAATAAGAGGAGGATGCATGTATGACTTTCTGAACTTTTTAATACTTCCAATACACTACACTGTGAGTATATGTTTTGTATTCTAACACACTATACTTGTGGGGAGGGTACATGTTTTAATTTTGACACCACACCTGCTTCATGGTTTTCTATAGCAAAGTAACTTGATTATTCATAGATTACATTAACTTTGTGTCATTTTTTTTCCCCCTGCAAATTATATTCACTCACATTACTTAAGCAGATAATTCACTTCTTTTTGTCATGCTACATTTGCATAGCATTATTTTATTGTTTATGTTAATTGCTGAAATTGATAAAACAGATTGTGGTGGCGGGACGTGGTTCAGCTCAGCTGCAGAGGAGAGGTGATTCAGTGGCTCTGGGGGCGGCACCAATGGGAGATGGAGGACGCACCTGGGCCGGACGATAAATTTATTTCCTGGATCTGCCTCCTATACTCATGCCCAAAAGCTAGTGTCCACACAAATTATATCTATATATTTTGGATCCGTTATTCCTCATTGAATTTAAATTCTGCACAGAGAGATGTCGTGGCCTTTACGTCTTTGATAGTGAGGCGTACATTACTGTTACATTGGAAATCTGCCAGAAGTCCCTCAACTTCTATGTGGCTTAAGGATATGATGCCTTTCCTGAAACTCTAAAAAAATCAAATACTGGAAGTACTGAGAGGTTTTACCAAAGATGGCAATATTTCATATCCTATGTTTCAAATTTAAAAGCGTTGCCCACCTAGAGGTCCCTGTTAGTGCCTGGTATTCACTCAAGTGGTTATGTCTACATTTTTTTTGTTGTTGTTGTTTTTCAATTCTATTTATATGTGTTTGTGTATTCGCAGTATGGTGTTTAGAGTAATAGTGAATTTTGGTGAGCTGTTTTTTCCCTTTTTTTTAAATTAATAATTTTTTTTATCTTGAAATGATTAAGTATTCTTCCATTTATTTTCATTTTCGCGTTCATGTGTTGGAGGGGTTTATTAAAAAAAAAAAGGTAAAATCTCTGTAACTTGTACTTTTCTTTTAGTGCTGCTTGGTACAATATTGTCACTGTGTGTAGTGATGTTTTTTATGGATATAAAGAAGTATGTTCCATTGTAACTTTTGCTATTGGCCTCAATAAGAATACTTTGGAAAAAAAAAAGTCTTCATCGGTTCATCAAAGCTGACTCCTTACTGCCTCAATTTTCCTGCAAAAAAATAATGTCAACTTTTGGGCAGAAAATTGTGAATCTCAGGGAAAAGTTTGATGATTCTGACTAAGTTAATAAGTGGAAATGAGACTGGGTGTCCGTTGCTGATGTACAGCTGTAGCGGTTTCTGCAGTGGACGGCATGGACGGCTGCACAGGGAGGTCACCAAAAAAAAAAACACATCAGTTGATACATATAATTTGTAGAGATGCACCAGTCAGGATTTTGGGGGCCGATCGCTGATCACCAAAAGCAGTATCTGTGATATTGCTGATCACCGATCACAATGTCAAATCCATAAATTCTTCAATATTGTTGTCTCATGTACACAGCATTGACATTGTATTATGAAGTATAAAAATTAGGAGATGAGAAAGTATCATAAATTGACCACTGTTTTATTGCAGGCTGAGGCAAAGTGCAATATTTCGCACTCTAGAGACTCTTAGAGACAACTTGGACTCAGCTGCATAGAGTTAGTGTAGCTTACTAGCTAAAGCTTTTTTGTGCCAATAATTATGTTTACAACACAACACATATGTGCAGAGCACCAACACAGATAACAGTAGATTTGTCGGTCATTTCACTCTCTTAGAGTTGGTACAAGTTATAAACTGTAAACTTTAGTTTTCCTGTGGAAAAAGAATTAAATCTTAAAAATAAAAAAATAGATTATGTGCACAACACACAACATGTGCACCATAATAAAGATTTCACTCTCTCTAGAGGCTCTTTCTTAGAGACACAATTTGGAGTTTAGCTACAAGCTTTTTTGTGGAAATATAAAATAAATATGTCAGACAATTGAGAATAAGAACACTGACATGTGGAACTGCAACATTATCTGTATAGACACTCTTGGACCTTATACTGTAGCTTTACTGTCAAAAAATAAACTCAAACTGCAACATAAACAGGCTATAGCCAAAGTAATATAATATACACACACACATATATATAAATATATACAGAAATATATACATATATATATATATATATATATAAAACAATTTGTCTGCATGTGGGAGATAACAGACAATCATGTGCAAACAAGTTTTCACAGCATTAGCAATAATCAAACAAAAAAAAACTACTGAGCTATATCTGTAAGCATATCTATTTCAGCTGAGGTGGTTTCTGACTCAACCCAGCATGAATGGCAGATTTGCTTTGATAAACATATCTCAGCATTTGTTGCAGTTAACCTGCTCTCCTCATCCATCATAATTCCTGCTGTGCTGAAAAGACGCTCGCCATCTACGCTTGTGCAAGGTGAGCAGAGATGGGATCCTGCTGCTTGTGCGAGAGCAGGAAAGCGGCCTTCATTGGCCTGCCAGAGAGCAGCCTGTGTATCTGTGGCTTGAGTCCAGTGTGGAAAAACCTGTCTTTATATTTTTATATTAGAAGAAAACAAAAGACAAACCTAAACACTAATTTGTCATGCTGGATTTCATAGGTCCTGCCTAACTTTTGTTTCAATTAATCATGGACTTATAGCTGGCCTGATAGCACAGTCCAGACATGTTTAATCTTTTTTGTATTAGTTTCTATTAACTGCTTATTTTTAAATCAAATTTGAAGGAAATGCAAACCATCCTACACTACAGGAGAGAAAAACACAAAGCTATTGTTAAATTTTATCTTTAAGCATAGGCCCCCTTTGTCAATCAAAGCTACATAACCATAATAATCTCTCTGTCTCTCTCTCACACACACAGGAATGTAAATTTACTCTCACCTTGGATCGAGGAGTGTTGCAATCGTGTACAGGGGCTCAGATTCAATGGGCCCCATTCACAAATATGTTTGTGGAAATGTTCCTATTTCCAGCAAAAAAAATAGGTGCGTGTGCAAAATCACTGTGGGATTCATAAAACCTGCCACTGTGCGTATGTTTGTGAATCAGACTTGTTCTAAATACACAGGCACATGCTCACAGTTTGTGATTAGCATACTGCCACGCCCCCATTTCTCCAAATAAGGAAACCGCCGGCCTGGAGGTGATTCATGAATGAATGAAGCGGTTACCGAGGACAGATGTAGCCTATATTTCACGGTTTGTTAGAAGCGATGGCACCAAAAGGTGAAATTAGAACTTTACAACCACAGAAACTGAAACAGTTGTGTCCGAGGTACAGGCCAGAAAATTAATATTTTTCCAGTGTTTCCACGGTATGATGATGGTAAAAAATAAATAAATAGCCCAAACAAGTAAAAATGGTTGGACGCATAACTGCAATAACCGGGCCTGTTAATGTAGAATCCCCGGAGATGCACACTGTGGCCCGGATGAAAATAAAACTTGATGCCAAGACAAAAAAAAAAAACGCATTCCCAATGTACTGTTTTGCAAATTAAATGAGCCGTGGGTCTTTCGTGGCCAGCAGGAACAGTATTAGGGATATGACACAGATCATCTGCCTGATGAGGGAGTTTTTTTCTGTTCATGTATTGTATAGAGCTTTGATTAAAGCTATAATCGGGTCGTTGGGCCATGCCCGGTCCAAGCCTGAAATAAATTGGCCCAATATTTTTATATTTTGATTTTTAAAATGTAGTTTCCAGAGGCCACCACTCCACGGAGACCTGGGTCTGAGAAGTATGAATGCATGCCCTGGTGGTGGCTTGTTGTTGTAAACGTCATCTGACGGCCTGCTTTGATCTATTTTGAGAACTCCGATCAAAACCGAGAGGGGCGCTATAGGCTGATTGCGATCGGTTGGCGATCAATTGGTGCATCTCTAATAATTTGTGCCAGCATCTGTCGCTCATTTGTAAGTTGGTGTGTGCCTTACTGCTGAGGTCTCATGGGTCTCAGATTGTGTCAGAAAGGGGAGGGGTGGGGGCTGTCAAGATCAGTGTTTATGAAAGTATGAAGTGCTGGCGCTCCGTGCACGTAGACCACGCACTGTAGAGCATTATTCAGGCCTGTTAGAGCCCAAAATATAACAACAGCCCCAAATGTTATAGACAAAATGTAATAAAATCCAAAATATAATAACTGGTTGGTAATGTAATGCATAACAAGATGCTGATCCCAAAACCTTATAACTTTTCTTTCCATTGGAAAGAAGAAGAAGAAGAAGAAACCTTTTATAGGCAATGATCAATAAAGGTTTCCAGTGGACCAGTCTCGGCTCAAAATGCCCAGACCAGTTGTTTGTCCCAGTCCAGCCCTGCTCTTTTGATGACATGATGTGCACAAACAGATATGTTCACAATTATTGTAAGCACATATAGGAATCAAACTCCTACCCTTCTCACCTCTTGAAACTCTTTTTCTATAAATATTTTTCTCTTTTTTTGGAAGTAAAGTTTAAATATAAATGGATGCCAGAGGACAACCTTGAAAGTGAAGTTAGATCATATAAAAGAGAACATACAGGCGAACATTTCTGCCTCTCTTCCTCTAATTGTTTTGAGTGCAAACAGAGCGTGCACATACACACACCTGTGGATGTGACCTCTGAAACTAGCCCCTCCTCCCCCTGAGAGCTGTAAGGTGAGACTCTGGATCGCTTTGTTATTTACCTCCCGATCCGCCTGGTCTTCTCTAGGCCGAGAAGATGAAATAAATTTGCTGTTGCCGGTTGCTTGTGGCTTCAGTGGACGACTGCGCCTGCAGCGCATGAAGCGAAATGGAGAGAGAGATGAAAGATGTGACCCAGATTTTGGCAAGTCATAACGACGGTGACAGGTAGGTTTTGCATGTGTAAGCTTTATGGTTTTCTATAACTGTTGAGTATTTATATGTCTAATGTTTCTATTAGACCAAACGGAGAGCAAATACCTGCTGCTTCCTCACCAGCGACCTTTTATTTGCATCAGCTTTCTTCCGCTCCAAACCACTGTATTTTTTTAAACTGTATTGCTTTGTAAAGCTGCCACTGTTTTATGGAAAAATACAGGCGTTTAAAGGCCTTCTTGCTCCTAAACACTCTTAAAAGTAACTTAATACGTAACTATTCATCCAGCCATGGCATTTGATCACCTCGCAGCAGAAACCCTACCCTTCGGTGGAGTTATAGAGCAGCAGAGAGAATGAAGGGTGGGGAGGAAAGTGCCAGCCATCACCTCATAGCGGTTGTTTGTCCTGACAGGGTCGACCCCTACGGCTTTGAGAGACACCATGACTTTGAACCTTACAAAGAGATGATGAACGAGTACATAGCTGTCCTCAACAGAAGGTCTATGAGATGGTCCAAGCTTCTGCAAGAGAAACCTCAGGTGGAGAAGAACCTGACAGGTATGAAAAAAAAAGAAATCCAAAGTCATTGAAGTTTTTGAAGAATGTGATGTAACTCCCCAAACAATAGATATATAAAACAAATGTTTTGCAAGTGAAGAGATACGTGCGTAAAGGTGTGCCCAACGAGCACCGCGCCAGGATCTGGATGGCGGCAAGCAGCGCCCAGGAACAGCTGGACAGTAAACCAGGTTACTACCAGTCTCTGCTGATGACAGAGCACGACACCAAGCTGAAGGAAACCATTCACACAGGTCTCCCTGAAATCCACATTTAATTCTCATCTATTAAAAAAAAAAAAAAAAAAGTTTTCAAACTCTGATTCCACAACAGCACTTTCTTTTCCTTCTTGGGTAGACATGCATCGGACCTTTCCCGACAACATCTTCTTCCAGACGGCAGCAGAGCCTGGCCTGCAGAGGGCGCTGTACAATGTGCTTCTGGCGTATGGGCACCATAACAAGACTGTGGGGTACTGTCAGGTGAAGAAAGAAGAAAACACACCACACCATCAAGAAGTCGCAGAAATGTAGAAGCTCAGCTTTAATTTAAGGAGTTGCATTTAACTGGTCAAATTCACTCAATAATTTTTTTTTTTTTTTTTTTAAACTTGGATCTTGTGCATCAACTGTCTGATTCTAGGAACTCTTGAACATCAGTTTCCTCGCTTGACATGTTTCACCACACTTGTGCAGATATATTTGTAGGTTTGTTCCTATGGAATAAACTTCCTCTTGATATCAAATGCTCTCCAACTCTAGACGCATTTAAAGTAAAACTGAAAACTACTGTTTTCTGTGCGTCTCTTGAGTTGCATTTTACTGCACTGTTTTTGCTATTCTTTGTTTTTAATCCTTTTTCTATTAAATCAGTTTTACTTTTATTTATTATTATATTATTATTTATTATTACACATTTAAATTGCAGTTCTTATACATTAATTTAATTTTTTTCATCTTAATGTCTTGAAATGAGGATGTTTGGACAGATTTGATAAGATTGAATATCAGTAATATTAATCAGCATCACAGGTTAGTTTAAACTAAGTCAGGCTAGCTATACAAAACTGTGACTCATGTAAGGTGGGCAGTCTTGTCTTGTTTTCTCCATTTCCATTGCAAAGTATGAAGAAAATGAAGCTTCAAAATGACTCTTCAGAAAATGAGACACTTTGTCCAGTTGTTCTTATACAGTCTGTGGCCCCTCATATCATGATACTGTCTCCGCCGTGTTTATAAGGGAATGTTGTGCTCTGAATGATGAACCATTCCTCTCCTTCACTGCCTTTTTTTGTTTTCTTTTGTGATTAGTATCATTCTGGTGCTAGTTTTTATGCATATATTTATTTATCTATGTATTGCAGAATTATACAATTCCTTCTTTTTATTTATTTATTTTTTAACCTAATCTGACCTGGTCCTCCTTCGTGAGTTCTGCCGTTAGTTTGCATTTAAGGCAAAGCCTCTTAGAAGGAAGGCTGGTGCACACCTCAAATTATAGACTTCAGGTGCGTAGGACAGAATTGCAAAAGTAAGAATATCTCTGATATAAATGTCAAAGAGGAGGACCCACACACTGTAGCGCTGTAGGATGATAACCGAGACATTGATATTAAAGCTACTTTGTTTTTTTGCAAGGCAAAGCCTCTGAATTTACATTCATGAAGGCGTGTCTTTGTTGAAAGCACTGATTTGCCTTTCAGCACGAGGTTGTTCTGGACTCTTCTGGATGTTGTGAAGGTTTCTTTCTTTTTTTTTTATTTACTTTCATAACCAGGGAAATATTTCTGCACTCTTTGACATCCCAGATGTTACTGACCTCAGTAGAATAGAATAGAATAGAATAAAGAAAGTTATTAACATGGACGCTTGAGTTTCTTTTATTTTCAGCAGAGTAGCAACCGTCTTTGCTTGCACTGGCGTCTCATTGGTCCACAGACCAAGAGGACTGAAAACCGTCAGTCAGTTGTCTAGATGCTGAAAATGAAAAGATGATTAAATGTTTATTTTAAACCCCTGACAGTCTACACTTTAATCACATCTTAGTTCATTCTTAATAAATCTTCTTCATTGATGTATGTAGGCAAAATTATTTTTTTTAAAAAGTCCTCACTTTGAGCATCTTAACCATGTAAATGTGTCCGACTTAAATTACTTTTAAATTTGTGGTTTTAAACATCAAAAGTGAGACTACATTAGACTACAGGCGTTCAGTTTTAATTATAGGTAAGTACAATAGCTTAACTTTTAATTTATGGTGAACTACCAAGAAGAAATTCTGCCTTTTATTATGTTTATGAAATCAGAGATCAAAGATGGGCTGTTTTGGGTTTTTTTTCCATCCAGGGAATGAATTTCATCGCAGGCTACCTCATCATCATCACCAAAGATGAAGAAAAATCCTTCTGGCTCATGGATGCGCTGTTGGACAGGATACTCCCAGGTAATTCTGACTGAGCAAACAATTAAATGTTTTAAATACGAATACAGATGTGGATCTGACAACCAGTGAGGATCATGCATTCATTAACGGTGCATTCAGATGAAGTCAGAATGATCATAAATCTGATTTTCCGGCTGGAAATGGATGTAAATGTCTTTCTGACAGTTTTCACACGTCTGTCCTCACTTCAGTCCACTTAATTAGATGTCCACCTGTTACAGTTCATACTGTATAAAGAGTGTACGCATTCATGAAATTTCAGATTTTCAAAATGTCAGAGTTGCTACATCTTTAATACAAAATTCCAACAAACAGAAACACAGGCGGGAAAAATATTCATTAGGATTACTTTGAATAAAAGAAAAGCTACCATGGCTTAACTGCGTTAATCTGAACACCTGTCCTAACAAATACTTTGTAGAAACACCTTTGACTTTATTACAGCATCATGTTTTTGTGAATAAGTCTCATTACCTTCACAAATTTATACTTAGGAGTTTTTTATTCCAGAGGTTTTTCATAGAATTATTATTTTCTTTTTCTGAATCATGTCCTGGTTGATTTTTATGGATCATTGTAGTGTTGAAATGTAAAATTCGTTTTCACTTTTTTTGACAGAAGAAATGTTTATGTGCCAAAATCTCTTGTTAATTTGAGCTATTCACTTATCTCGACAAGTCCCCCAGGTCCACCTGAAGAGAAGCATAATACTGCCTCCACCGTGCTTCGCTGTTGTTATGGTATTGGCTTCAGGCTAAACATACCTTTTGGAATTAAAGCCATATATAATATTCAAACATTTGTTTCATCAGACCAGAACACGTTTTCAAACATGGCTTCAGGAGAAAATGTCCCTGATTATTAAATGTCTATTTTTTATTTTCTTGGATTCCTATTGCTGATGTCTATGTTGTTATTTCTATACATATCTATACATATTTATTTACATATTTTAAACACCTGTCTTTTCTCAGTTTGTCTCTCCTCGGTTTTCTTTTTTTATTTCTTGTCCATATTCTTTGGTGCATCACAACTAAAATCTGAGAGCAGTGGGTCAGGGAGAAGCCAGGAGACAAGAGAAGAGGCAAATGAAATGATACATCCTTATTTCAAAGCCTGCCTCAGTGTGTCTTTCATTTGTTATATCTGTAAGATGAGCATAACAGATCATAAGTTTAGTTTCATTTCATTTACAGCCTGGCATTAACGTGTCACACCCATGTCATGCTTTACAGCTTCCTGCAAAGGAAAAACTCATCTGGTGTCACTCCTACTCAGTTCTATGGTTTCATCTGTCACTGCGTCAGTGAATATATGACAAGATCTTTAACCGGGAACTAATACTAAGTGGAGAAAAAAACATATTGCTCTATTATTATTCTTTCAGCAAAAAGTACACCTTCAATAGCAGATTGTGAGAGGTGAGTTTAGAGGAAAGCTGACAAATGAAAGAACTAAGTCCTGACCTTAGAGTTGTGCTTTAATTAATGTCCAAGAACATTAATGAACCACAGCAACATTATGAAGATAACTAAAAAGGCTCAACCTCATTTCTACTCCTTAATCGCCGCCGCCCCCTCTGGAAACTGAGGGCTAAAATGTCACCATGACCAACACGACAAGTGATTACAGTTTCCAAACAGTTGACATGAAATATGCTAGCCTACATTTCCAAACGTTTCCAAACATGAGTCAATGGCAAGATGTAGAAACCAAAGATTTCTTTGCCTCTTAAGAGCGCTGGTGGTCTGTTGTAGCTCGGTGGTGCTAGATCTGACAATGAGACTGGAGCAAAGATGGAAGATAGAAGCGTCTTGAGACCAAAGACAGTTTGCGACACACATCAGCCTGTCGCTGCCTGTTCTCTGTCAGCTAACTGACCAGTAGGAACGCACCATTAAATAATCTAAACATCATTGCGTCTGCACAGCACTGTAGCCTAGCAACAACAGCACCAGATAAAACGGAGAAACAAGAAGAAAAATGCGCAAGTCAAATGAAGAAGAAATATTATTTTCTTTTTGAAGCACACTAATACCACTACAGCAACGCTAACTTTTGAGTCATTGATCTTTAGCAATGATGACGCCAATGATAGGACAAAGCTGCGTTTATCAGATTTACTTCTGACGTAGCAACGATTCACAGTGTAACACGCAATAAATTAATTATCTACCAATTTCATGTTGTGCAGAGTGACTTGAACTAATCTTATAAGACTGTAAAAATCGTACAGTGTGAACCCGCCATTAGGTCTCTCCTGTAATTAGTGAATGCCCCCCTGTCTGCCTCGTCCTCCTGTTGTTTCCTGTGACTGTCACCTGTGGCCTGTTGTCTTCCCTGATTGTTTCACCTGCCAGGCCGGGTTGGTTTGTCCTGTTTTTTCTCTTCCCCTGTCCGTTGTCATTCTGTCTCTGTGCTCTTTGTCTGTCTTGATGACCAGTTTTGCTGCTGCTCCTCTGGTCAGCTTTACTGGATAACGGTTCTGGCCTCCTACATTTGAGTCCTTGTTCTGTATGTCTGACATCTACAAACTATTGAATAATGAGATGTACTTAGTTTTTTTTTGTTTGTCATGACCTTCCTGGACCCACTTTTAAGTTTGATGCAAATATTATCCAAATATCTCTTTTCTAGACTACTACTCCCCAGCCATGTTGGGGCTGAAGACTGACCAGGAAGTCCTTGGGGAGCTGGTGAAGACCAAAGCCCCTGCAGTAGGACAGCTCATGGCCCAATATCCAGGCATATGGACTCTGGTGGTGTCACGCTGGTTCATCTGCCTCTACATCGATATCCTCCCGATTGAGGTGAGGAAAAGCTGGGCAGAAAAAGAACAAGGAGTTCATGGACATAATCTCACAGACATCGTTGTTTCCCACACTTGTAGACAGTTCTGAGGATCTGGGACTGTCTTTTCTACGAGGGCTCCAAGGTCCTTTTCCGTGTTGCCCTGACTCTCATCATCCACCACCAGACAGAGATACTGCGAGCGCGCTCTTTGCCTGATGTGTGCGAGTGTTTTAAGCAGATGACCTCTGGAGCTTTCACTCTGGACTGCCACACCTTCATGCAGGTGAGCTGAGCAGCAGTGAATTACTTTGGCCCAACTAAAATGATACATTCTTCACTGCAGCTTCAGCCTTTGCTTTACCTCTTTTGCAAAAGTACTAAAGAACAACTTTTCATTCCCTGTTCTTTCTCCCCGAACACCTTTCTGCAGAAGATCTTCACAGAACCTGGCAGTCTGTCGATGGGAACTATCGATAAACTCCGAGAGAAATGCAGACGACAAATCCTGGAGGAAGAGTCAAGATAACCCCAACGCTTAATATCCTTTTTTCCCCCCCGTCTGAATTCGATGTTTGTACCGGTGACGGTGAGATCCATCTCGAGAAGAAACACTTTTCTCTTACTGAATGTTTTAACCAGGTATTGAATGAAGAACAAAGGACCAGTTTGTTATACTGGCAGCTGATTGTAGAAATGCTGGGATTTTTTTTTAAAAATTATAATTATTGTTTTAGCCATTCTGTTCTGAGATTATTCTTTTTTTGTCACTGTGGTTTTTAAGGTCTTCATATTGGAAAGGGAAAGAGTCATCATTTACAAAACTTCACCTCATGTTTCACCTTTTGTGCACAGAACTCATAAAAGATTAAATAAAAATGCCTGAAAATTAAATGCTTTTATGTGCATCATGCAACACAACTCCAGGTACAGACCATAGTGATATCCCACCTCGATTACTACAATGTCCTCAGAATGTGGCGGCGCGTCTGGTCTTCAGTAAACTCCTTCACCTAACTGCACTTTCATTTACTACGAGACTGTGGCTTCATTGTATTTCCTCTGTTGCTAGTCGCTTGGGATAAAGGCATCTGACAAAATGTAATGATGGTGTTATGCAACATATAAGCAACTATTACTAAGAAAAGAATAACCTGTAAGTCCAGTTATAAACAGATAAGGATTTTATGTAAATTCTACCTCAGAACAAACAGCACTGACTCCATGAACTGTAAACAAATCAAGTGTTGGCAGCCAGTTCCCCAAACCATGACAGATAATTCAGCCAATCACCAAAAGGGGGAGGGTTTGTTTTCGTAGGAAGCACGATGGGAGGAATAGGGACCAGCTAGCTCTCCATGGCAACACCAAACAAAAGATATCCTCCTATGCTTCTTCTCACCACTTAAGTGGAATATGAGCGTATTGCTCTTATTTATTCATCACACCACTGGCGTCCTGTCTACTTTAGGGCAGATTTTAAGATTTTATCAAAAATATAATTGATATTTCCACTTCTGAACAAAAGCAAGACAAAACAAAAGGTTAAACAGTCTCATCCATCAACCTTTATTGACTTATCCTTAAAAAAAAAAAAAAAAATCAAAAGAAATCATTAAAACATTATTAAATCAATATATGGATGTTAATATGAGGGAAGGGGTAAAAACAAATACCTGTAGTTTTTCCCCCAACAATGCATTTTTAATGGTAGCACAGTACATAAAGGTTATGAGACAGCAACGTGTCTCGTACATGGCAGCGTGGCATCAGTGAGGGAGTCAGTACCTCTGTAACATTGGCTTTACTTCAGTGTCGTTCATGTAACAGCTGGGAAGGCACCGACAAACACTGACCAGAGTGTTTTGGCTGTTTCATTATCACGTATTTCTCAGTATTTCAGTGCAACATCTTTCTCTTCAGCAATCAAAACCCCAAGCGGGTTCAAAAATTCACAACAAAAACAAATGAAAGCACCCAGTGGATTATGATGAGATGAGCATTCATGTCAGATCTTTCATCTCTAAACTGGATTTTAGTGTAACGTGCAGAAATATTCCCTTTGTAACAAACTTAAAAATCGGGCAAGACGCAAGCACAGGCAAGAAAAGCTAAAGCAACAATTCAATTAAATCCCACAATCCCTCATAATTCCTTTCACAGAAATCATAAATAATACAACGCAGCATGAGGACTCTCCCTGACTCTCTGATCAACATGCATCCCCTGCTTTACCTGGTACCTGTGAAGTTTCTCAGTTCGTTATATGCTGTCCCTTTTGTATGAAAGCGCACATCTACCTCCACAAAGTGACAATGACTAGAGTTACTGATGAAGGTAAATAAGCAAACACACAGAGCAACAAAAGACGGAGGACAGAGGGTCAAGTCTCGTTAAACAGTGGTTAATTTCAAGGGTGGGGTAGCTCTCTCCTGCTTCTGTAACACACTGGCGATGGCCACCTCAGATGGTCTGATAACCGGCGTGGCTCCTCTTTCTGCCGATGAGGTAGGCCAAGAGCACGATGAGTACAAGACCTGCCAAAGCTGCTCCAACGATGATGGGGATCAGCATGTCGTCTTCATCCAGCTGACATTCTTCAGCTGGAAAACACAGACACACATGAGACTCAGTGGAAAAACAGCAGCTGATCGGTTTAATCAGCTCGCTAACGTGTTTACCTGCTCCAAACTGATCTCCCTTCAGACCAAAGGGCTGCACCTGCACTTGGAAGGTGTTGATGGACAAATCCTGGGTGACGTTTAGAGTTTGCTCCTCGCGGCACATGTACGAGCGCCCCAGGGTTCCCCGCAGGTAGTCCAGGCTGCTGTTGTGGACAGAGAGGGGATCTGAGGACCAAGACAAAACAAAGAGTGAAACAAAGGGTGTTATGGAGTCTTTAATGTCCAGACAGATTTACATGGAAGGGTACCATGATGGCAGAAGTTCATCATCTTTCTCTAATCTACTGAGGACTGGCCAGTCCAGCAGACCTTTATAATATTTCTCTGACAGACATTATACAGATCGACCTGGAAAAATTGTCTCCCTGAAACAGCAAACAGTTTATTACTCTAAAATCTCAACACACCTTTCTGCATTAATGCTGCCATCACACAAGGAACAATGAAAAAAGAAAAAATAACTGCAGCATCTCAGGCCCTGACTATATCTGACAGACAATTAGAAGCATTTCATTTATAAATGCAGCTCTGTATTTTTGTGCTCAGGTTTTTTCAAGGTAATTCCTTCCTCAGGTGATTAAAAGCTTCTTTGTGCAGATCACAGATGTCTGTTTGGTTTGCACATTTGAAATTTCTCAGTATTTCTTGAATTGTTTAGTGATGTGATGAAACGCAGAAAGAAAGTAGCAATATAAAGTCACCTTCAATCTACCTGGACACTAAAAAAATAAATAAAATAAACCTAAAATAGTTTCACTTTGAACCGTGGTAGTAGGGCTACATGCGGTGCACGACAAAAATAAATGTAGTTTCTAGTTTATTCTGTGTTAAAATTATACTCCCTATGTCACATCTTGCTCCCGTTGCCTGTAGCAACAACAGTGACGGACACAAACCCTGTGTTATTTGGTGATGCTTCAGGTTTCAAAATGTCACACGAGCAGCAGAAAAATGTTCTTTGCACAGATGAAACATGTTAAAACTCTGCGCTGTGACTTCTGACAGGAAAAGTGACAAGCAGTTTTACTAAAGCAGCTGCCTAACTCTATCAAAGACACTGGGCCTCATTCATGAAATCCCGCAGGTAAAGTCACCTCCTTACAAAAAAACACCACTTAAAACTTATCTTTTGTACATCTATGAATGATAACCAACTAGCTGACTCCTGCTGTTCATTATTTAGCTTAATCCCCAACCAGGGACCACAATTCAAGGATGTGTAAACCTACAGGTTCAGGTGGACACATTTATTTAAAAAAATAAAGATTTTCAGCTGCACAGACAGATGTGATTTTAACTTGAGCTAAATAAAGCATTTTCTCTTTTTCTCAAGTATGCTGACAAGGTTTATACCTGGAAGGAGGTGACTAACACAGTTAATGTCTTCTGTCCAATGAAGCAACGAAAGGTGAAGTGAAAGTGGTTTCATACAGAGCTGTATAGTCTCTTAAACTGGAGGCACCTCTTTGTCAGGACTCCTACTTTCTATATTACTCAAATGTTTAAAGGGTATCCATACTTTTTAAAAAAAAAGACCATTAAATACATAGACACTGTCAGATCTGATAATGACAGCAATACTTACACATTCCTTAAAAGTTGATAACTCTTAACACTTTTGTGAATGCTGAAATGTGTAAATTTTGCTCTGGGACTAGTTTATGTACTTAAATCTGCTTGTTTTTCATGAATGACGTCAACTGACTACAAACACAGCAGCCTTATGAGCAGTATTTGATCTGAAAATGAATTTTTTTACAGGTTTAAAGCAAAGTTTCCGTTTTTTCTCTGTTTGGTGCGTTGCTCGTACGTAACATGATATTTGTGATTAAAGATTGCTTGAATGATCTTCGTATGAATGATCTGAAATCGGTCAGACATTTTTCTGGAGGTGCTGAAATGTTTGTAGACTGAGTTGTGAAATTATTATAATAACTGATGAAATAAAATATGGGAAAAATGTTTTCTACCAAAACTTTGTTGTATGATGTCAACACCACATTACCAAATAGTGTCTAAAACCCTGGCCGCTTAAAATATTAATTTTGGTTTTTACCTCATTACTAGCTCAAATCCAAACTTCAAAAAAAAAATGTACAGGCCTGAAATGCATCAAATGTACGTTAACACATGAAATAAAATGTCTAAACACAAAACATCCTGGGTTCCATCTTCAGCTGCACTAGTTTAAGCCAAACACCCAGACCTCGCTGTAAAAAATAAAATCTAATGACCTCAGAGTCAAAGTCATGTCTTTTTTTTTTTTTTCACCTTTCATGTCGGTCCAGGCTGCTGTCAGGGACACTTCACTCAGGTGGTACTTATTTGATGTAGTATTCTGAAAAACAACAGAAAAACAATCAATCACTGAACTCCAGTCTTAGTTCAGGCTACAAGTGCCATCTAGTGGCTCTTCTGTTGTACTACAAGAAGATAAATATGTAGGAGGACCAATTGTGAAAGAAACTGAGACTGACCAGAGTGAAAACAAAGGTCAGGTTGGTTTTATCTCCATCTGTGGTGAGTCGCAGGGTGGCCCTCTCCGAGTCACATGAGCCCGAGTTCTTTGTAACATTGGGTTGAAGGTTCACAACCTGCTGCACTATCTGAAAACAAAGTAAATGTTTTAATATCTGTCAATATTCAGCCTTATCTCCAAAAGTTTTAAAACTCCAGCTGTCAGGTTTTATTTGAACACCTTCTTCTGGGAGACGGAGCTGAAGGAGACGTTGAGCTGGAGTCCCATGTAGGCCAGCAGACAGGTGGTGCCGTTGACGTTGGAGAGGTGGTAGGTTCCTCTTTCAGGCCTTCCAGGGTCTTTGTGTGGAGCAGCAGTGGGTTGGGCAGTGGGTTGGGCAGTCGTTGGGGCGTCTACAGCAAAACCCTGATGCAGGGCAGCTGCTGCAAAACATGTTTAACTCTTTAAAACAACAAAGACTCATCATGAGCAGCATTAATAAATTAGACAAAGATCCACACCATCCACTGCCTTTTATATTTCTAGATGTCCTTCACTACTTACTTACTACCAACACTGATACTATGAATATCTCAAATTATGTAAACAGTCGAACTTAAGTCCAACCTCTTTGTTTCTAATACAGAACATTTGAGCTGCACATTTGTATTTACCATAAAAAGATACAGTATTGTTTGATATGAAAATTCACGTTCAGGTTACATAGGTCTCAACTCTCCATCAGTAATCTGAGCAGCTGTCGGATATCTACATTTTTCAGACAAAATATAAATAAACGGCAGCATCTTCCTCTTGCATCTGTCAAAAGATCACCAACATCACAGCACCGTGATCACTGATCATCCACGTACAAATGATTAAAAATCACTGAAGATTATCTTTGCTGAAGATTCTCCGTACGTCTTTCCTTGGGACTTTAATGTATGGTGTACAATTTGTACAAATTTTGTAATTTTAATCACCATTTTATGCATTTTTAGTTTTTAAACTTTTTAATTTGAAATGATGAAAAGGCGTCTAAAATCCATTTTCAAAAAAGAAAATTAGCAGAATAGCTAAATGTATTTTCATCCTAAAGATCATCAGTCTGTTGTGTATGTAGCCTAATATGTTTTCATGGTTATTTTGATCAGTTAAGTAAACTGGGAAATTTCTTGTGATTTTAAATATTGTTTTGGATGTCTTGCTGAGTGTTTTATAGATATTTATCCAACACTGGACACGTGCCCAACAAACCAGTGGATGAGGATTGATGATGATTGCTGACATACTGCAGAGGCATAAGTGAGGGTCATCGATAAATGTATGAGGGGAATTTTCTCTTTAATTGGCATTAATGTCAGTTTCTGCCCATGGACAAGCACAATTTTATTTTATTTCTAATTAAATACAATATGTGCCCCAGATTAGAGACATATTTCAGTAAAACGTGATTGCCAAGATATTGTCTTCTAGCAGACAGAACTGTGGTACCCCATTTACCATTTAAACAAATATATGTTTAGAGTGTTAAAAACAGGTTTAATATCCTGCGCGCGGATGTTCCTGAGGTGTTGGAGGAAGCCTCAAACTCCCGCAGTTAATATGCTGAAGCTGTCGACAGTGAGAATATATTGGTGTTACTGAACCGTCACAATGATATGAACTGCAAACAATGGAACAATTTCAGTGGCTACATGTCTGGATGACCTGAAAAGATTAGATACCATGTATACAGACCACCATGACTGCATTTCAAATGTCAGTGCTTTTTCTAAGCCTTTTACGTTGACTGTTGAAACTTTAAGAGGCGTTATACTTTTTTTTTTTTTTTTTTTTTATGAAAGTCATGTTTGCACTACAGTTGTTCCAATACTGATACCAAACTGACTGATATGATGAAAATAAAGGTATTGGGGAGTATTTACATCTATGCACCATTTAATACCCTTGGACCAGAAAAACTGCAATATGCTTATTATGCAAGGCTGCTGTTTCCAGAGATGGTACCAAGGTTGATTCATGTAACATAAGGAACCTTCTTAAACATTTAAAGCGCTTTCATTTGCGCATGCACACGTTCATGAAGTCAAAAGGAAAGATGAACATAGTGCAGAAGCAATCTCTTGAGATTGCTTTTCTGAAATGAGAGAAGCTCCACAAAAAAAAAAGCTAGAACTCAAGAGCAATAACAAAAAAAAAAAAAAAGTCAAAATTTATCGTCCTGGATGACCAACCTATCGATTGTTAAAACCATTGGATTTTGGAGCGTTTTTCATGTCAGAAATACATTTCTGATACTGCTCTCATCAAACTGTATGATTAGGTTCGCCAAAAGAAGTGCAAACAATCAGACATTTGGAACTCAAATGTCAAATTAAAAAACATTCATTCATCATTTATTCCAACTTCTGGGAACTCAAAGTGTTGTTTTGGCTTTGCGCAGCTGCAGTTTTTAAGATATAGGAACAGGTTGTCTCCTCTAAATGGCAATGATGTCATCTAAGTACGGTGAATGGTCACATGACCAGGCCTCTTTACTTCTTAGCTGCACCTCTGGAAGCAGATGTCTGCCTCAAACCTGTACAGATATAACTGAAAGATTTTCTACATTTATTTTATTAAAGGATCTATTAGTAATATACAACTAAAATTGTATGCAGCTTTGGATCACAAGAAGAATAAATGCACTGCTAGTATAACACATAGTCGTTGTATCAAAGGTTTTAGCTAACAGAGGTTTTGGATTTTCTACACTTAAAAAAACTCTAAAGTGAGGTGTACTTCATCACAGTCGTTTCTACGGATGAAGAAGATGCATTTGAAACCTGATATTTGTGTTATTTTTAATGAGTAAAAAGGTCATTTGTGTCAGAAAATGTGGTTTTCCACCGGCAAAGATTGTTGTTGTGTATTGTTGACTATATAATCTACATTTTGACTAAGATTACCAACATGACTTGAAAAATGTAGTAAGTATTGTGTATTAGGACTTATTACTTATTTCATATATAGACACGTTTACAGCTATCTCGGCTAATCTCGTACTGCAAAGTGCAAGTTTCCATAGAAACCAGTAGTCAGGCGCCATTGACGACACCTTCCTAAATTGGCAGCGGTGTTGACACAGGTGGAGCCACGCCGCATCTGCCGACTGTTTTACGTTCGTCCTTTGGCGAGCCTGCCTTGCTTTCATATCTCTTCAATTATAATACCAACCCAATAAATACTCACCTAAAATTAGAGGCAGCATAACTCCAAGACGCCACGACTGAGCAGCAGCGACCTGCGTCATGTTGTTTCAGTCCAGAATCACAGCAACGACAGTTAGCAGATGTCGAGCTAGCTGTGCTAACGTTAGTGTCACAACAGCGAGAAAAAAGAAGACACAAAACAACAACAAAAATCAGGAGACTGATAAAGCGCTGTTATTGGTTGCAAAATCTGAGAAACGCCTGTGATTACGAATCTTTACTTTCCTTAAGTTTGAACGAGGTTAGTGAAGTTTGTCTTTGACGGACGCCTCATCGGCTGCTAACATACTGATCACGTGACCAATGATTAGGAAACGTCGAGAAGGTCACGTGGGGAAGAGAAGCAGCTACAGACAAACACATTTATCCTTTTTTAACCCCTTCAGACTTTTTTTTTTTTTCCAAAAAAAAAAAAAAACTCCTATTCTTCACCGGTACATAAATAAGTGAGAAAAAAAATTACACTCATGTTTTTGTTACACATTTGAACCCTTTCATGCACATTTTAGTGTTTTTGGCTTTTAATTTATAGCATATTGTATCCTTTTTCAGGCATATTATTGACGATCCATGCGAGGTTGTGCGTTTTTGAGTGTTCTTTTTAAAATGTTTTATTTTATTTTTATTTTAATTTTTCACTTGTAAACAACGTGGCCTAAAATTGTGCACAAAAAATTGCACGTTGAAATCCATTCCAATCACTATTTTTGATTCCTTTAATCATTTCTTGATTTGTAGTTAGGACTGATGCTAGTTTAAAATTAGTTAAAAAAAAAAAAAAAAAGAAGAATATGGAAAAAGAGGTTTTATAAAATCTTATTGCTTGTTTTTGTTCCGTGTGCATTTATGTGTTGAAGGGTCTTTAACATATTTGATTAAAGAAATTGACATTACCAAGAACATATAATCCATATAAATAAATCTTACTGTTAATCTTTCACATACACCAGGATGTGACAATCAGTCCATAGATAATGCAGTTTGCATTAAGCATACTGAAGATATCAATTATTGTGTTTTTCAGACCATAAAATGGAGTAGCATTATGACAAAAACTTGCCAGTTTAAGGGTTAAAATAAAATCAATACTTGTATGATTGGGGCAAGTTCTGTTTTAAAAATTAAAAAAACGCTTGAAAAAAACAACATTTATATAGCTTGTTTTTGTCACACACACATTTAAGAGTGAAGGGACTTTAACATAACTTTTTTGAAGGTCCATCTATGGGTTAATGTCGATTGTAGTGGACACCAGGACTGAATGAACCCAAAATGTTAGAACTTCTTTGAAGTTTGCCCTTTCAATTTCTGTTGCAGTATCCATGTCAAAATTCATGCAAAAGCTGGACACTCTGATGAGCTGTGAACAGCATTTTGTGGCCTCTAATTAGTATTTTGTGGCTTGAAATTACTATTTCATGGCCATAATTTAGTATATCATCTCCACAGATTAATATTTTATGTCTTCAAATTAGCATTTTATGGTCTCAACATAGTAGCCTATTTCGTGGTCACAAATTACCAGTTACCACAAATTATCAATTTCAAATACTAATTTTTCATATTATTGTTCAGATGTCATGTCTGGGGCTGTACTCATGTACAGTAGACAGATCAAACCTTGGATTGGTATCATGTTATCAGGTCAAGTTTCAGTCAGAAGTCCCTGATTGTTTAACATGCTGGTGTTAAAATAAATTCTCCTCTCTGTGCATCCCTGGCATGTGTGCTACTTCAGTCGTTTCCTCCAGTGTCCCAGACAGGTGTGATTAAACTGAGGCAGGCATTTGGCCGGAGAAGGATGCATAGATACTCAAACATTTAAATAAGGCTGACCTTTTGAGCTGCAACCATTGCCGTAAGTTCGGTTACTCTGCAGCCTGCTGATGCACTCTTCATGTTTTCTCTTGTGCACATTTTGTAGTTCACAGTCTTATCTGAAATTTTACTTTCTACTTAACTTTCTATTGGCAACATTTTTAGATACATGTCAAGGACACAAATGGGGTTTTGTTTTCGCCTCTGAAAAGGTTATTATTGAAGAAAGATGAGGCCCAACAGCCAAAAGGAATAAGGAAGAATAAGAAGAGGCCAATTAGAAACAAACAAGTCTGCCGCACATTTTGCTCTAGAATACATAAACATTGTTGGTTGACTTGTTGATTCCTGTGACCGCAAGACATCTTCAAATTATCACCACTCCACTGCCATGCTTGACAGCCTTCAATGTTTTCCACTGTTTTTTTCTTTTTGTGTGTCTATATGTATTTGCTGGGTTAGTGGGTTAAAAAAAACAACATTTTCTTTTATATGCAATTTGAGCTTGCAGGAAATTTAAGTTTTCTTGTGCATCGGTGACTGTGTCGTTCTTGACAGTCTGATCTAATAAGCTTAAATGGTATGATTCTGGGCAGCACGGTGGCTTGGTGGTCAGCACTGTTGCCTCACAGCAAGAAGGTTCCTGGTTTTGAGCCTCCACAGGGGCCTTTCTGTGTGGAGTTTGCATGTTCTCCCCATGCTTGCGTGGGTTCTCACCGGGTACTCCG
>JBAMYA010076923.1:0-24097 GCA_037176975.1 Arrhamphus sclerolepis | reverse complement strand
ATAGATAGATAGATAGATAGATAGATAGATAGATAGATAGATAGATAGACAGACAGACAGACAGACAGACAGACAGATACATCCCACTATAAATTATTTAAAAATAGAATGGAAATAAAATTAGTTCAAGGCACGAGGGACTGGAGAATTGTGGAGACAGTCATTGGGATTTCATGAATATCATCAATTTGTAATAAAGAAAGAGTATAGGCAATTTAAACAATTGAAAAGTTGGGAAAAGTTTTAAAATCTAAAATAAACCATCATACAACAAACATGAATGAAAGAATATATGTAATTATCCCACGGCGCCTTTGGCACCTTCCTGCAGGGTTGCACTGAAATGTGTCTTTTTTTGAAAGATAGTATTTTGATAATGTATGGTTTCTTGAGTTCACTCTTTGCTTTCACAATCACAGCTCCACAATCCCAGCTGGTGCTGCATTTGTGTTTTTTCTCCCTTACCAGCTGTTTAAAATGAATGCATTTGGATGCTGCATTTATAGACAGTGATGTTTCCTTCTGCAAAGCTTAAAGTTAACAGATTTTAGTAGCTATGCTGGGGATTAGGTAGGATATGCCATAGATAGAGATGCAGAAATAAGATCCTGAATGTACTCTACCAATCAGAAATGTTCTGCTGGGGGCTAAAATAACCCTGCTGTTCTGTTTTTAAACCCCTGGCATGTCTTCAGACTTCTACATCTAGGAGTCAAATGCATAAAACTCTTTATTTTCAGGTGGAAATTAAATACATAAAGGCAGAAACGTGTGCATTCTTTTTGCCAGATTTTTAAAGTCATTGGTTTGTATGGTTCTTTTTCATAAAGCTTCATCATTGTGAGATTTTACTCACGTGAACACAACTGATTTCAGCTCCACTTTTGGATGGATTAAAAAAGAACTAAAAAAAATAGGGGTCAGAGATTGACAGGTGGATCAGTGCATTGTCTGGAGTGGTGCAAACTCTGCGTGGTAGTTGAGCCAAGAGGCAGGACACTTTGTCTACTGGTCGATCTTTGTTAGGATTGTAGGTAGTGACTAAAAGAATAAGATTGGGAATAAAATCAGCTGAAAGGCATTTCCTTCATAGGGTTTCTGGACTCTAACGTAGACAAATGGTGAGATATTCAGTTAATCCTTGAAGGATCTGTTCCTCCACATATGTTTGTCAGCAGGCTAGAGAATACCTTGATTTCCTAATAGAAGAGGTGGCTCTGGAGAGAGAGGTTTTGGCCTCTCTGCTTAGGATACTGCCACCTCAAACCAAAAGTCAACAGTTGTACAGATGGATGTGCTGCATTTAGGACAACTCACGCAGTGAAAAACTTTAAACACTTTCTTAAGAAGAAAACATCACCATGATAGGAACCCAAGATCACTATCGTAGGAACCATAGACATGGAGGACCCAATATCATCTTGGTAGGGCCCAACATCACCATGGTAGGAACCATAAACATGGTAGGGCCCAATTTGATCTTTGTAGGACCCAACATTACCATGGTAGGAACCATAAACATGGTTGGAACCAATATCATGTAGGTAGGATCCAATATCATCTTGATAAGACCCATCATCACCATGCTTCTAATTCTTGGCCTGTTTGTTAAACAGTAATATCAAGAGACAGATTTTAGTAGCTCACTGAGGCTGTTGTGAAACTCTTTCATGTCATGTCTGTCTGTAACTTGGCTCTTAAAGTCATGTTACAATGGCCCTTAAAATCTTAGTTCATGTAAAATATTATAAATCAGAAGTACAAGCAAAGCTAAGCACTTGATTAGATGGTTTATTACATTGAGTAAATGCTAATTTCCGGTCTATTTTGTACATAAAACAACTAATTTCATGTGGGTTCCACAGATTGACTGTAAATACTGGACAAACTATCCAGTCAAAGTCAATGGCAGAGCCCATGGCTAGCTGTCAGTCAAGCACGTCATATGATGTCTTTGCATCGAATTAGCCAACTTTATTACTTAATATTATCTATATTATATATAATTTATCTGATGTGCTATAAGAATAAAATCACCCCTTTTACACTTGTCATAGATGTAATATGTGACCACAGATGAAAAAGATGATTTTTCCACCAGGCTGCAAATATGTTTAATTCTGCTTCAAAGTTGTCACTTTTAACATGGAGGTCAATGGAGATTTGCTCAGTTGTGGAGCCAGCACCTAGTGGTCAATCGAGGAACTGTAACAAAATGTATTTCCTGGGTAAACCTCACCAGGAAGTGAGATGGTTCCTGCTTGGTTAGAACTCCAAATAAAAAAAAA
Source organism: Arrhamphus sclerolepis (assembly GCA_037176975.1). Classification (NCBI taxonomy): domain Eukaryota; kingdom Metazoa; phylum Chordata; class Actinopteri; order Beloniformes; family Hemiramphidae; genus Arrhamphus; species Arrhamphus sclerolepis. The sequence goes on along the minus strand of JBAMYA010076923.1, from coordinate 21,809 downwards.
ATCAAACAAAATAATTTGAAAGCAAAAGTAATTTCTCATCCCGATCTGGAACACAATTCCACTAATAAATCTGTAATGAGAGGTTTGTAAAATTGTACAGATGACGTTAAACTATCCAACTGTAGAGGGCTTGCATGGCACCCATGAGGAGACAGTTCATAGACCAGCAAACAAGACCCAGACCCGGTTAGAGGTGCATCGACTCGGCAGGAGGGCCAATTGGAAGTCACGTATGCAGCTGAAAAGTCAAAACACATCCTGAGTATGACGACACACTTGATCGAGTTAATGCAACCAGAGTGATGTGCTCTTTGGTGGCAAAAGTTTTCTTATACGCAACATCACAATGTGCTTCACGTCCCATTAGCGGAGAAAAAGACAGCACTTTTCCACCTCCACACTTCCTGTCTTCTTTGATGCGTTTCCCTTTTTCTCTTACCTGTGACATGTTTGATGCTCGTAGAGTTCTGTTTTGTTGCAGATTTGATTCATCAGAGAGGCTCTGGATACTTAACATGAAAAATATACATCTGTGAATACAAACTAATTAGATATACTGCAAGCCACATTTAAAAACTTAAAAAAAAAATGAAGTGGTAGCCTGACTAACATATCTGTTACTAGAAGCTGATGCCCCTTAACCCTCTTCACAGCTGAAAAGAAAAACATTTTGACACTCTTTGAATGTCTTGTGAGCTTTTCAGAGCTTCTGCTCTGTGAATTCAGTGCTGTTTTGATCTTTAGAGTCTGTCATGCAGAAATGTTGCCTTTCAGCTGTTAATATAATGCAGGCTGCCTTCTTCAGTGAGTGTTACTCGTTACCCGCAAGGGGGTGTTACATAATGACCCTCCTACTCCAGTGATGGATGAGCAGGTGAGAGGTTGTCGCAAATATCTAGATCATAACGATTCACGAAGTAGCGGAAATGCTGCAACCTGTCGGAAAGAAGAATTAATCTGCAGCTTAATCTCTCGGCCCAGAGCTATACCCCCAATCCCTCCATCTATTCACCCATCTGTCTCCTCCTCCATCTGTCTGTCCAACCAGGCAGCACTCTTGCTTCCTCAAACTCCCCTGGTAGTTTATGCTGTGTTCTTTGGCTACGGTCATGCTGCAGGTGTTCACACACAATACATTTAAATTAGATTCCATGACAGGTGTCTGTGTTTCACTCTGCAGCCCCCAAGAGCTCTTCCTTATCAGCAACTTTTATTTCCCCTCAATTCTCACCTGTTTTAGAAACATATGTGGAACTACTTCTTCCTATTTATCTTTTCTTTATTCATTCAGCTGTGATGTCCAAGCACACATGTCAAACTCAAGGCCCAGGGGCCAAATCCAGTCTGCCATTTCACTTTATCTGGCCAGCGAGAGCATGTAAAGACGATCATGTACTTATAACTGGAACATTTCTGGGGAAATTTCAACTGGTACAGTGTAAACCCGGCCTAAGACGTGCAGGGCAGCGGCCCTTGAGGACTAGAGTTGGAAAACATCTAATTTATTCAATATCATTTAAAGTCTTTAATCTTTTCTGGTGAAAATTGTGTCACCAACAACCAGTAGGACCACTGCTTGTTGGCTGTATAAAGTAGTGATGTTGCGAGATCCTCCATGTTTGCAAAGTCATTTCTCTGCCTTTTAAGCCTCTGGTTTACAGTCTTTGGATGTGAAACTGTGTCATAGGTTAATTTTACCAAAGTTTGTGTAGTCATCTAGTGTCACAAAAGTAACAGTATTGACAGACATTTTACTTAGTGATAATAGATCATTTCTCATGCCTATGTTGAATGGGGGCGTAAGTATGTGAACCCTTGGAGTTTATCGCTTATAGCTAGACGTCCTTTCGTAGTAATGACTTAAAACAAGTGGTTTCTGTAGCTGTGGATTGGGGCCTGTACTACGAAGCAGAGGTAACGGCTTATCAGGGTAATTTGATCACGCGAAGAGTAACTTTAGATCAAGGTATGCTGACATGGTGATTTGCCCCACATCTCAAACCTGTTCCGAGCAGGTTATGTTCTTGGTCAACTCGAGGTTTCCGCTGAACCACACCCCGTATAAGTACCACCTGTCTACCAACAACATCTCCAGAGACAATGCTGGCATATTCCTGGATGATCCATGTGATATTGGAGCACAAATTGCGAGGGGGTTGCTTCGCAGGGCGAGCGTCTTTTGTAGTCATTGGTAACTGGCTACCTGCGGGCCAAAAGTGCTCCACCATCAATAATACCTGGCCCACCAGATGACACTTATAAGAGAAAACTGATTTAAAGAAAGAATACATACATAGGCCCATATATGAATAAAAACGACAACTCCACACAGATTTCAGAACATTTGTTCAAAAGTTGTGAACTGACACATTTTGATAAAGTAAAGCAGCATCTGCTTGATTTTGAACGCACACTGGTTCTGACGAAGGAATTTAATTGTGTGCGCTCTGAGGAAAAGGAGGAAAAAAGAAAAGTTGCTGTCTATGTGTCACTGCAAGGGACAGACTTCATGCAAAATCTGTTTCATTGAATTAAAACAAATAAACTCGGCTCAAAGATAGAACAAACAGAATAAAAGCAGAAATTTCTTGTAACTTTGGCCAACCAATGAGTTGGTCAGAGGCCAAACTTAGTTGCCAACTGTTGGTCTTTAGGGACCACCAGAATCTGCTGACATTCCTGGACGATATTCTCTATGACAGATATAGATTCTTAGCCGAGAATATTTGTTATCTTTGTCAGCTGATTAGGCCAGAAGTCTGCAACATCACCCAACATAGCAATGCCCTTACAATCGAGCAGATAATGTGCCTTGTGCTTAGATATTTTGCCAGTGGACAATTTATGTATTCCATCAGTGATGCTGAACATCTGAGCAAGAATACTGTATGTAGGATGATTCCCAAGGTGGTACTTTTACCATGCAACCTGTTGGATGCATTTGTCGTTTTCTGGCAGTTTAACCGCAATACAAATCAAAAAAGGGTTTTATGGAAATGCAGGTGAGTACTAATATCAAAACAGGTCTGATGCATTTCCATAAATTCGGCGAAGTGAGGCTGATAATTTTCCTTATTAGGTTTCCCAAGAGTAACAGGAGCCACTGACTGCATTCAGATTCCAACCATTTCAGACATCCCACTGGTTAATAATAGTCTGTAACACAAACTCCAAGTAGATTAACGCAGGTTCAACAAATCAACCTCATAATCAGTGTCATAGTACCGAGTAAAACCACTTTCCTAAGCCTGGTTTTGTCCTGGGTTGACCCCGCTTTGCAGGACAGGCTCCAGAACTAAACAATGTTTAGGAGGGATCTTTGATCATTCCTGGTTCCAGAACTACTCAGCTTAGAAATGTGACGTACATGCTACAGGTGGGCTGTCAGTGTGCAGAGGCTTTAGGTCCTTGTCTGGTCCCACATCCCTGATCAGGGAATGTTAGACGTGAGAGCTCAACAACAAAACAGCTTCCTTACTTGTTTTCTTTTGTTTTTTTCTTTGTAATGCCTGTGGCTTTGAATACAGATTTCATTGTTGTTTATGGGGATTTATGGTGCAACTTTAATGCGTTTTCCTCCATTCTGTACTTGAGAATACACCATGAAGAGCAGGAAGCTGTTTAGAAACCACAGCACAGTTTAGGGAAACTACCACAGTAATAGTCAAAATCTTAAATTAAAAAGCAGATCTGGCTGTAGAAGTTGTGACTTCAGTTAATTAATTAATTTATTCATTTGTTTTTACCCGTTGCTGCAGCTTCCACAATCATTCTCATGCATGAGCCACAAATACTCTGAGGTGTTAATTAATTCTCCTCCTCTTCCTCACCTCTCCTCCCTGCGATTTGTCTCCATTTTATTTTTGCACATTCCCGGCTCAAAGATCGTTGTGATTAAGCTTTTCAGAATAGATCACACAAGCGTGACCCATATTTCTGCCCAAATAAGGGACTGCAGATCCTTTTCTTTGTCAGACTAAAGAAGAAAATTCAGCACTGTGTAAAATGGATGTATCAAAGATGTTTTTCAGATGAGTTTTTGAAAACTGCATGAAGACAACAGTGTATCTGATTACACTGTCATAAGCAATGAGTTCATAACCTTTATCACCATGTCATAAATTTGGTATTAAAGCACTTGCAGCTAGTGGGTGGCTGAAGATCTGGAGGTAGCATAGTCATCGCCAGTCAGTTGGAAGGTTACTGGTTTTGTTTTCACATAACAAAGTGTCCCCAGCATAAGATACTGACCTCACGATGCACCTGTGGACGAAAGAGTAACATGCTGCATACACTCAGTAAAAAAAAAAAAGGGGGGGTGTCTCTGAAGACTGTCTGGGTGGGTGAGTGTGGCACAGCACTGCATGCTCAGTACATGCCTGGATTATACATTACACATCCTCATGTTCGTTACTGACGTCTGCAGCGTAAACAGCAAACATCTCTTCACGTGGATAACTTGGGCTCCACCAAGCACATGAGCAAGTTAAAATTTACTAGCAGTTCCTCCTCACTCCACCTACTTTCAAAATGTCTGCATTTGTCACCCCTGATCAACTTCCTAAATTTGCCATCATGGCCTTTTCAGCTCATGTCAGCACTACACAAAATATCTTTACTGGGGGTAATCATATTCCCAGTTTCAAACGGCATTTTTATAGCACCAAAGCTCATTCATATGATGGTTGTGTGCTCCTGTGCTGTTTCTACAAGGGTTTTATTGTTTCAGCAGTTGAACGTTGGATCTTCAGGCATCTGGGGATCAGAACCACTGATGAACAACTCTGCCATTTAAATACACATAATTCCTAAAGGCTTCATTGTGACATACTTAGTCAAAATACCAGATAAACAGCTTTTCAACCAAGTCTTTTCAGCTCTGCTGCTTCCTGAATACAGCCAGCTTTAGAGGGCGGAGTCAGACACTTGAACTGACTCCACCCCTGTGGGACGTGTCCCCCTTTGGAACTGGTCATACAGCTTTGTGCTAGCCAAGCCCTTCTGAGTTACAGTGAGTGCAGCATGAAGCGATATCCGGAGGAGATAAAGATGGAAGTTTAAAATTTCTTTTCTGACCTGATGTGAAAACACTCTTCAAATGTAAATGACTTATTTTCAGACTGAGACAGCTCCACAAAAACAGAAATAATCAGAATCAGAAACGCTTTATTGCCAGGTAAAAGCATTTTACAGGACTGGGAACTTTTCATGGTGTAGGGTGCAACAAACGAAAAATCTTAATGTAAAAAGTCAAAAAAAGTAGTTGTATATAGACTATTTACGCAATAAGATAAATAAAAGACTAATAAGTTGTGAGTGGTGGGGGGAGTTGGGTCGCTGCTCATCAGATTGACTGCGGTCCTGGTTCTGATGGACCGGAGCCTTTTGCCAGACCGGAGGGACTGAAACAGTTTGTGTCCAGGGTGGGAGGGGTTGGCTGCAATCCTGGCTGCAAGTTTCTGTTCCTGGAGATGCACAGCTTCTCTGCTGAGGGGATGATCTGCTGCAGCCTGGCCTTGTTCCTGGAAGTGGCTGCAGAAACCAGACTGTGATGGATGACGTGAGGATGGACTCAGTGATGGTGGCGTGGAAGTTCACCATCATCTTCACAGGAAGGTGAAACTTCTTCAGCTGCCGTGGGAAGTAAATCATCTGCTGAGCCTTCCTGGTGAAGCAGCTGATGTTCTGCTCCCACTTGAGCTCCTGGTGATGATGCTGCCCAGGAAGTGGAAGGACTCTCACAGAGGATGGTGGGGGGAGGGGGTCCGGGCCCTCCCTGAAGTCCACTATCATCTCCATTGTCTTGAGAGCACTGAGCTCCAAATAAATGCATTACCTTGGAGTTTCAGAGGCAGTAGCTGTTTCAGAAACCCGAACGCATGTTATGAAGCGCCACAGATAAATCCAGAACTGGTTTCCGATTCTATTTTAAGTGGAAAAGTGGAAATGAGCAGGCGTGGCGCAGAGCCCCCTGAGAACCTGCTGCATGACACACGACAAGCTTAATTTGTGTGTAAATTCAATGTTCATGTCATCTCGCTAATCTCAGTGGAACAATGATCTAACGCTCGTCCCATCTCACCCCGTCTTCCTGTTTCCACGGCGCCTTCGATTGCGTGAATTATCACTATTTCCATTTCTCTTCACACACTTCGTCCTTCCTTTTTTGTGTTATTACTTGACATGTTCCTCTGTTTTGTCTCTCCGTCTCTGCTTCTCTTTTGAGTTGAAGGTCATATCTGACAGCTCGCTGATGGATGGTGCAGTGTGATTCGGGAGAAATGAACGCAGGAACTGTGTGTGTTGGTGGAGTTGGAACTCATTAAAACCAGTGAGGGGGTGAGAAAATAAAAACAGTGCATTCTGTGAGGTGAGGTTGCCTTCTCATGGACAGAAAAATAATATTCATCTACAAAAATTCTGAAAAATAAAAAGTAGGTGCAGCAGTGCATTTTTTTTTTATATTTCTGATGCAAACCTCCTGATAACCAATACTAGTTATGGATGACTTGGTCAGTCTCATACATTGTTTTGGAGGACATTTTTTTTGTCCCATCCTAGTTCCTTTTAGGTTTTTGGACATTTTTCACTAATGCACAGCTCTCTGAAGGTCCCACCACGCCCTTTAATGTCTGGGTGATGGCACCCCAACGCTTGAACCTTTAACATTTGGTCAGATTCGATGGTGTTCTCTTGATCACCGTCCTGCTGCATGACCCGATTTCAACCAAGCTTGAATTGCTGGACAGATGGCCTCACATTTGCCTCTTGAATGCTCCGGTACACAGAGGATTTCATGATTCTACGCTCTGTGGTGATGATTTTGGGTTGTTTTACAATCACGAATGAACACCCACCTCAATGCTTCGAAAACCGTTTCTGACAGTAGGAATGAGGCAATTCTGCTCAACTGCTGTGTTTGATATTAGCAAAGCATGGCGTTGTCCACTGTGGTCTCGTCTATTCATAAGACCTTGTTCTAGTCTTGAGTCCTTATTTGCACGTTTTGGGTCCGTTTACGTCTTCTTCTTTCTTTTTTTGGTGGTTAACAGAGAGTGAAAGCAGTGCACTACCACCACCATGTGGTTAGGAATGGTAGTTTACATGCAACTTCTCCTGTCACCGTAACGGCTGCAGCACTGAAGAGGAGGTCGAACCTGTTGAAAGTCCAGTCTACTAATTTTACCCAAGAACCCCGCTGGTGGACACGTACCTTTTGCCATGCCCCTCTAAGTTGCCTGAGTCCATTTGTTTCATTTATTCCCACTTCCCGTTTTATTTTGCTGCTCTTGTTTCAGGTGTATTTTCACTTCACACCTTGTGTGATTGCCTCACCCTCCCTGACGTGTTCCACCTGTTCCTAATTGTCTACCCAGTTCATTTAAGCACAGCTCTTCCTTTGTGTTTGGCCAGATGGTCTGTGTTTTTCCCTCGCGGTTCCAGTGTTCAAGCTTTGCCGTTGGTTAGAGTTTAGTGTATGACCTTGCCTTTTTTTGGATTCTGTCTCAGCCTTTCCCTTTTTGGATCTGTTTGCTACATTTAATCAATAATCCAGGCCCGCACTTGGATCCGAGTTTTGTGTGTGAGTCCATTTCCTGTGGTATCAGCGTAACACATTTTTGGACCTTAGGTATGCTTTGCTGGCATGCCCCCACTCCTGGGAAGATGTGGGTATCATAGCAACTGTCTGGGATGATTTTTATTTGTGAATAATCGTTGTCACTGTTGACTGTCGTACTTAAAGTAGTTAGGGAATTGTTCTATAACCCTCCTACATTGATGTATAACACTTGCTTCTCGAAGATAATTGCTAATATTGTTCCCTCTTGGCATTGTGTTGACACAAACCTGACTACTCCAGATGTGGCAAATATCTATTTTCTTTTTTTGTGGAAGTATTACCACAGTGAAAAAGGTTGTATGTTGTTGTATTTGTCTGGTATGCTAAGACCCACTATGATCAGCATTTCTTTCTCGTAACTTTTTCATGAGTCTTTCAAAAACTGAAAACATCAAAGCTTTAGAAGAGCAAGATTAATAACCAGCTCTAGAACTACATTTTTTTGTTAAAACTTCCAAATATCGCCATGAATCCAATCTATCTAAAACAAATCTACATCATTATTGGTCCCTGAGACTGTTGTTGGGTCGACTTCTTTAAACAAACAAACAAATAAATAAATTAAAGGGAAACGTTGGTAACTTGAATTATGTCTCTATGAAGTGAAGTGAATCATCCATTAGTGAGTCTGGCATGTGGCGTTAACGCTCGCCTGCTGCCCCTCCTGAATGTGAAGCCTCCCAAAAGGGTGTGTGTGTGTGGGTGTGTGTGTGTTTGTGTGTGTGTGTGTGTGAGACAGAGAGAGAGGCAGATGGAAGTAGATGAAGCCTCCGTTGAATCATTACCCCCCATTTCACTGTGGAGTGATCGTGCACATATGAACACTGACATGCAGACATGGCAGAACAGTACTTAAGTACTCTTTGTTTTTTCTGTTTTTTTTTCTTTTTTACACTCCTCTCCGCTGTTTTGCCCTTGTTCTCTTGATTTGTCTTCATGTCAGACAACTTCATGAATCTAAATTTCAACTCCAGGCTCAGTTGGACAAAATGCCTTCCGTTTTTTCCTTAAGTGTGACATTTGACACTATTTTTTCTTTTTCCTTAGCAGATGGACTCATTTAAGGTCGTCTCACAGAATCTCTTAAAAGATGAAATAAGTGAAAGGTGAAATTTTAAAGGGGTTTTATAGATTTTGAGGGTGTTCCTAATTCCACAGTTTCCATGGAGACTACACTCGGGCTGGACTCTTATGGATGAAATGCCTCCTCCCATTTTTGGGTAAAAAACATCCCATCGATTTTGCCAGGCTGTAAAAATCTTGACAACTTGGGAACATTTTAGAGAAAACCAGCCTTTGAGGGAAGTGAAACGTGGACTGTGTGATGCAGAACTGTCATTTCATAGCAGCGGTAAGACGATGCATGTGGTGGGCACGAAAGAAGTAACTGTTGAAAAGTCAGCCACCAAAGAAAATAGGTAGTTGCAGCTTTATCACAGTGTGAAATGTGTGAAACTTACCTCTTAATGATGAATTCTTGAAATTTCTATCCTTAACAAAGCTTAACATTTGATTACTATGGTTTATAAAATCCTAACTGACTGTGTATGAATTGATCTTTATGTTGCACGAGTGGTTGAATACTATTTGTGTACTGTCAGATCGCTCCTGCTGTTTTATAGACTGAACTTGGAGGCTGGAAGCAGAAGAAGGGCTGGCTGAGAGCAGGAAAATGATGCATTGTTGACCTTTAGACATAAAAAAAACTAATAACTGAGTGGAAAGATCTTGCAGTATAAACCATAGAATGATCTTTAACTACTCACCAGCTGTAGAAAAACATGGGAGGTCCTGGTCTGGATCAACAGGAACTTGTGCCAAATCAATCATGCGGATCGGACCGCTGCGGAGACCCCAAACAGGGAGCAGCCAAAAAGAGAAGCGGAGGTCAAACCTGTGATGCAGAATCAATGACTTGTCATTAAGTGCATTTAGGAAGTTCTCCTGGTCAGAGAGGAACATTTCCACAGGAGACTCTCTTCTTTTTTAATCCCATTTATTACCATAAACTCGCAGCTGAGACTCTATGTTGCAGCTTTTTTTGACCCGTAAACTTGGTTGCTACGGTCTTTTATACAAAAGGGACATTTGAATAAAAACATAATAATTTCCTGAGCTTAAAAGCATTAAAAGTATTTGGGTTTTTGAAGTGACTTCTAACTGAAGGACTCTAATTAGAGAGGCTCTCTTTATCCCTCCAAACCAGGTGGTTCAAACATGTACATGTTGTAAAGACGTGGTTTAACAAAAGTGCTTTTTTTCTTTATTTTCATTATATTTTGACAGAAGCATGCCAGATATTTCATGAAAAACTCAGGCAACTGTGATTAAAAATAATGGCGGGTGGAGTGGAGGGTATGATGCTCTAGAATATTCTAGCCTAGAAATCCAGGCGGACGCTGGTCTATCCTTGTAGAGCACCTCTGAAGGGGTTTAACGACAGAGATGAGATGTTGCAGTCTGGATGGTGAAACAAAAAAAAAAACGTCAGAAGAGCTGCAGCCTTTTAAAGCGGCGCATTGGACAGTCTCAGACGAAAGATGGTCAATTCTGGGAAAATGTTACATCGTAGCTCAAAAACGGTGCTGGTAGGTCTCGCAGTGAGACGGGAGCAAAGATGAACAACCAAAGACGGGCTGAGACAGATATCAGCAGATTTGGAGACATGGTCTCAGAGTGTGACGGTCTGTCTGCCTGCCTCTGCCTCTACGATCTCTGTCAGCTAACCACCAACACTCTGATGTTGACGTTTGCCCATTGCTGATTGGTTGTATCACAAAAGCAGTTTGAAAACTGCATATCTTATAGAGCTCACATGTTGCAGAGTGTAGCGGTAGTGATAGTAATAATGACATTGTTGAGGATTCTATTTGCAACAAATTCAATAACTCACAGCTGACAGTTTTGATGAGGTTGAAATTAAAATATTGATCATCTGTTCTGCTAATGGAGACGTCTGGTATTTCACAATAATCTCAGGTATCTGTGAATAACAGAAGTCAAGGTTGTACATGCTGACCTTACCACTGTGGGGCTGTTTAGATTTTTATTCATTTATTTTTTCCTCCTGGTTCCATAAATAGCTAAAGATTTATGTTCTTGGGGAAAAAAAAGGTATTGGTTTTTCCCACAGGAAGTTCTTCAGCTCAGGCAGCAATCAGCTCGCATCCTGACCCGTCTGCAGTAACGATGAGGATAGTTCTGAGCTGAAGGGTTAAAGCTGCTTTATAGATGATGTGCAGTGATGATAGTAATAGTATGTAATGGTTATAGAACGCTGCGGGGAAGCCTGAGGTGCAATCATCTGGACTATTTGTAAGCACACGTGTCAAGTTTTCTTTGACTGTCATTGATTTTCATCATTATATGAAATAGCCTGTTAGTGCAGAAGGAAATCTTTGTAATTTAGTAGAAAAACAACTGCTTGGACTTGTTTAAAATCAGATGTCAGTTTCAGTGTTGCATTATGCCAAACCCTGTTTGGATTTTGAAGCTATGAGCCATAAATGCTCCCTTTAGATGTCAATGTAAGAGCTTGAATTCGGAATAACAAAATCTGCTTTTCCTCTTTTTTTGATCGCTTCTTTTTCTCACTTGCAGCTTTTATTGTAGTTAAACTTCAAATCCAAAATCTCTTCGCTGTGCATTCAGTGGTGTCCTGATGTTGTTTAACATGCAAACAAAACAGCTCCTCATATTCCTGTTCTTTCAAACCGGTGTTATTGTTCAATTAATTGTGCACCTCTTAAAATGATAAAACAGCCTCAAAACTGGGTTTACGACTGCTTTGATGTGACCTTTAAACTAGCAGCAGTGAACTGAGCTGTGAATACAAGGATAAAAAGGCATCTTTGTCTACATCTCTGTGATATTTTGCCTGCTGCCGGGTTCAGACTGTATAATTTTAGCCGTCTCAGAGGAAAGATGGGCAATCTTGGGAAAAATTGGCCACCGTAGCTCAAAAGTGGTGGTGGTAGAAACAGATATCTACAGTGTCAGAAATTTGGAAGAATCACCTCAGAGTGTGACGACCTGTTGCTGCCTCTACGATGTCTGTCAGCCAGCCAGCCAATGGGAACGCACCTTGAAATAATGCGAACATCAACGCGTCTACATAGCACAGTAGCCTAGCAACAACAGCACCAGATACAACTGAGAAACATGAAGGAACATGTGCAACAGAAATGAAGAAAAACACCTCTTTTTCTGGATTATATTTCTTTCCTTCATGAACACCACTACGACAACGAGTCATCGGTGCATTAGCATGTTAGTGGCAACCTGCTAATAACGCGATGGAGTTGCATTTAAAGCCTGAAATAAACTCAGATTTACTTCTGTTGTCGCCTGGATTCAAAATATGTTCAATCACATTACATGCTGTAAATTAATTATTTACCAATTTCACATTGTGCAATGTGACTTGAATTAATCTTATAAGACTGCAAATCACACAGCGTGAACCTGGCTTAAAACATGAGTGTCTTGAAGACTCCAGGAAACTGTCAGCTTAAAAAAATAAAAGAAATGCCATATCTCCTTTTAACAGCATCAACATTCCTCATTGGAAGCAGGTTTCTTATTTTTATTGGCTTTCAACACCTGAAGTCGCTGGGGTTAAAAAAAATCTACGGTTTTAGTTTAAACTTTACGCGGTTTAGTGAGCTGGCATGAAATAACAGAGTCAATAAAGATCTAGTATACCCCATTGACATCCTCTGCCTTTGATTTTTAACTTTGTCGTTCTTTCTCCCAGACGCTCTCAGATCTCCTTCATCTCCTCCCATCTGCATCATCCACATCATCTCAGATCCCCGCCTCTTTGCTTCCTCCCGCTCATCTGTCTCTTTGGCCTCGTGTAAACAGGCCGTGAATCAGCTCTGCTGCAGCTTGGGCCCTCCTGCAGGAGCAGAAAATGGAAGCATGGTTTCAGCGGCGAACGTGCAACTCGCCGAGGTTACAGCGAAGTATGGGGATGGGGGTGATATCAAAGCAACAGTCTGGGCGGGAGGGAAGACGCAGAATTAAAGGAGATAGACGGTGAAAGGCAGAAAGAAAGGATAGATGGCAGCCAATTATGTGGCTCAGCTTAGTGTGAACAGTGGGACATTGTGCTGTCAGCAGCGAGATAAAAATAGACGCTATCTGTCGGGATGTATGGCGTGTGTGATGGATGCAGAGTGTGTGTGTGGTTCTTGCATCTGTTTGTTTGGAGCCTGAATGTCCTCAAAATGTTTGAAGTACTTGCATATTCCCTGTTAATTTATTGTGCATGAGATTGTGGGTTGATGTTCGCTGGAATGTAATTGTGCATGTGAATGGGGGGGGGGGGTTGCGCGTACACACAGGCATGCACGTCACCAACAAACAAGACGGCCATTCAGCCCGTCTCAGACGTGCACTGAATGCCATGTTTGATGTAATGTCTTTCATGGGTGATTGTCTCCATGTAAGGCTGGGTCATTAAATGGTAATGGTGAGATGAGAGCTAATCTGTCACACACTGATGGCTGTGATGCGTGGGGTGGGGGGTGGGGGGGGGGTGGGGGGCACTCGATCTGGAGGAAGAGAGAAAGATATGGGCGTCCCCTTCTTTATCCATCTGTTTTCATCCTCTCCATCAAGAAGAGTTAGGGTACGAAAAATAGGCAGAAGCTGGGGGGGCGAGATTTAGTTTTCCTCACTCTGCTGCTTAAAATATAAATACATCAGAAGAACACTTACTAAAATTGGAGATATTAAAATTCTGTGGATGAAGCCATTTCCTGTTTGTTAAAAATAAACTTACCCTCAATGAGATCAGAGACTCTGCTTCATTTGATTTGAGACTGTTCGACTTATGTTTAAAGAAAAAATAAATAAAATTATAGTCTACTTTTAGCTGGAGCATCATTACAGTTAACTTATACAATATTACATCATTTATTTCAATCCAGTTGTATTCAGTTTCTCTGAGTATTTGCCGTGAGGATGAAGAGTTGAACTGCTGCAAACAAAAAAACAATATTTATCCCCTTATCTTCTTTCTAGTCCAGAGACCACTCAAGGTATTTTAACAACATAAACAGCTTTCTTTCACTGCCACACAAACACTAGATACATTTATTCATCAGACCAAATTATTCCTATAATTACTCCTATAAGTCAAATTACATTATAGTTAATGTAAATGAAGCCAAGGCAGGATCCAACTTAACCGTAATCCTAAGAAGGTAGGACCCAATATCACCATGGTAGAACCCAACATCACCATGGTAGGACCCAATATCACCATGGTAGGACCCAACATCACCATGGTAGAACCCAACATCACCATGATAGAACCCAACATCACCATATTAGGACCCAACATCACCATGGTAGGACCCAACATCACCATGGTAGGACCCAATATCACCATGGTAGAACCCAACATCACCATGATAGAACCCAACATCACCATGGTAGGACCCAACATCACCATGGTAGGACCCAACATCACCATGATAGGACCCAGCATCACCATGGTACGACCCAACATCACCATGGTAGGACCCAACATCACCATGGTAGGACCCAACATCACCATGGTAGGACCCAACATCACCATGATAGGACCCAACATCACCATGGTAGGACCTAACATCACCATGGTAGGTCCCAGCATCACCATAGTAGGACTTGCAGAAGGTGAACAGGGACATACTTCAGAAGATAGACAGTGTTAATGCCATTTAAATAATTTAGACCAGTCTGAGGCTGAGATCAGAAAGAGAGGGTTAAGATGCTTTGTGTACAGCAGGACTCCCTCAGCATTATCTTATAAGCGTTATCTTCTCTGAGAGACCACTGAGTTGAAGGCTCTATTATAGGGGAAGGTATTCTGCCTAGCCTTAAAGTTCTACTGTATTGAGTTAGCTAAAGGGTTGTCCTGGATTCTGCTCTTTTCTTGTCCCACTTTCAGACCTTTACTCCCTCTCACACACACACACACACACACACACACACACACACACACACACACACACACACACACACACACCCTCTGACTAGTATTATTTCTCTCCTCATGTGCGACTCATGAAAGGAAAACTCTGACCAGATTTACGGGCAGGTGCACTCTGCCCTCCTCCATCATTCGGTGCTCAGTTTGTGAGAGCAACGTTTGAGCACTCTCGAGGGACTGGCATCTGGTCCGGAGCAGCGGCACTGAGATCTTTTTCCAAGATGGTGCAGGGGGCCATGCCGGAGGCTGTGAAGAGAGGAAACGCTGTCAGAGGAAGCTCCTTTGTAGTTGTCTTTGTTGCAGGTGTTCTGCCAGTCTTTGTTAAAGCATGCGGTTTAATATTCCAACCTGCTCGACATCTGGCTGCCCTGTTCTGACCGAAGCAGCGGCATGATGATAACCTCGACTGAAAATCCTCCCTGACAGACGAGCACATGTGTCGATTATCAGATCACATCTCATTTTACTGTTTAATTCTGATGTTGTCATCATGGATTTAAAATAGCTTCTTTGGGATCTGAGACTCTGGTGGCTGTTCTTTTTGGTTGGTATTGGTCTGTTGTGGAACAAATTTGACAAACTGAGCCTTCTGGAAAAAAACAACAACAACAAAAAACAACTCACAACCATTGCAAGAAAAAAGTACTTAAGGACCATATTGATTCCAACGATGTTTTTGGCTTTTTGAGGGCCCCGTGTAAGGTTGTGATCCCATATTTTGTAAAGCTCAAAACCTTAAAGATGATCTGTGGTGATGCATTAATTCTCTACGCCAGCTGTGTAAAACTTTATCCTGGGCCACATCATCACCATAGTTACCATTAAAGGGCCACATCAATTCAATTCAATTCAATTCAATTTATTTATATAGCGCCTATTTACAACAAGTCATCTCTAGACGCTTAAGAAACCCAGAGCTTGACCCCCAAGAACATGGCAACACCATCAGTGGCAAGAAAAAACTCCCACATGGGAAGAAATCTTGAGCAGAACCCGGCTCTTTATGTGCAGTAGAAAGTATATGACCATTATCACGCTGCATGATGTCGCACATCAACATCCTCACACTAAACAAGCTGCGTGCACCATCACTTAGCTCCACATATAAGGCAACTTCATTTTGCAGTGACATAGAAGCAACATCTCTCAATATTATTGTAAAAGAATAAAAATCATGCAGTGAATGTAGCTCATTGCTTCATGTGTTGCTCCACAATCTGGTGGAATTTGCAGAGATCTGGATGTTTATGTGTTTCAAATTGTTCTTTTCTTGTTTGTTTTTAATTCCTTTTCTTTGAATAGACTGTTTTGAATGAACCGTGTTGTGTTCTCGCTGATCTCGTTTATGGCGGGGTGGGCAGTTGGCCGAGTTTGAATGTTGTGTTTGCAAACACTAACCAATTAGAAGAATTCTCAAAAGCTCAATATTGGTCATGCTACTAACATGGCTTTTTGTAGCTTCTTTCTGGTGCTGTCATGGTGAAAATGCCAGAACAGTGTGAGCTCATAGCCCTCAGTCTTTGAGGCAGCCAGAACTACAAATATAAAAGAGAGCAAAAATCAACACAGAACACACTACAGTTCTGAGACAGCTGCAGACTTAGACTGGTACCTGTGTAAAAAGTTTGAAAATTAGCCAGAATTCAGGTGGTTTGGTTTAATCTAAAACCGACTTTGACCCAAAAGCAATGAGAAAAAAAAACAAAAACTAAAAAGTTTGAAGACCTGAAGCGTCATCGCTGACGTGAGTAACTGCTGGAGACTAACATAGCTGCAGATACATTATAGGCTTTTGCGTTCTGCCAATACACAAAAAGAAAAACACTAATTAATGTAATTTCAAAGGACTCACTGTACTAACAGTCACAAGCTTGTTTCTCTGACCATTAGATCACCGTGACACTGCTAGCAGACTCCAAGACTGTGCACACCACAAGCCTCGTTATCAATAACTGTAAACACTCAGCTACTGAATATGAACTTTTATCTAATCTGCAGCATTTGTGTGTGGAAGCACTGATGTGGAAAGGAAGAAAGGAAGAATATATTATTCTGCAGACAAATGGGAAGCCACTGGGTCACTTCAGAAACAAATATCTGATCATGGTTACGACCATAGCTAATGATTTGGTTAGGAAAGATGACATATAGAGGTTAAAAGAGAAAGGGAAAGGCGCGTGGAGGCTGAAGTTGAGAGAAGGATGGGGGGAAATGGGAGGACGGGTCAGAGAAAGGAAGACGCAAGTAAAGGTCGCAGCGCAAAAAAAATAAAAGATAAGCAAAACAGGCAATAAATAAGGGAGGCAAAGAAATATTAGAACACAGTGGGAAGCGGCACTGCAAAAATAGCGGGGGGAAAGAGAAATGGAGAAATACAAGCAGAGATTAATATAAAGAGAAGAGAATAACACATGCAGAAAACTGAGAGCAGTAATTTAATATAGGGTGTGTATTCATATTTGTGGAAACCTAAGCCGAGAAATAACAGTAATGTTTGAAGAGCCGTCATAGCAGAATGTGAGGCTCTTAAATGAAGGAGGAATCTGAGAACAGAGATGCACAGAAATGTAAAGTAAATCTCCTTGATCTAAAGTTTTAGTCCTTCAGGTTAAGTCTTGTACTTTTAACTTTTAAATATTGATATTACTGCTGCACATTCAGTTCTAGATGTACCTTTACTAGACTTTTATAAATATCCCTATAGTTGGTTGTCCACATAGCAATTTGTCTGGTATGACAGTGGGGAGTACCTTGACCTTGCGCTTCATGAAGAAAGCACTCCCACACATGTAATTGCTGATGACAAAGCTGACAACAAGACTGCAACATGTCCAAAAGCACAACACTCAGCAGCAGCATTCAGTGTCTGGCAGATGCCAGATGGGAGTTTCTGTCTTTGTTGTGATCATTTGTGACTGACATGTCATACAAGAGACAGACATGACCGAAACTGCTTTTCCTCCTTTTTTGGCTCAGATATTTTTCTGCCTTTCTGAAATGTTTATTGGCTTTCAACTCGGAATAGCGTGGAGTATAAAAGTTTATACCCCTTTTTTCTTTTTTTTTTTCACATCTGAATCACCTTATCAGATGTTAAATTAACATACTGCTACTATGCATAGCTGTTCAGTCATGTGGCAGCAACATTTCAGACTTGTTTTTAACAGGTATATAAAGATGCCTTCCAATTAAAATAAACATAAGTAGAAATGCAAGAGAATAAATGTATGTACCTAATATGGTAAGAATAGAAGCTTTAGAACATTTAACATTTTCCCTAGCAGATCTCTTCAATTAGAGATATGTGATTACAGCACTGAAATATTGTAATGATAAAGTGAGAGTTGATGCCTGCGACAGACTGGCAACCTGTCCAGGTGTACCCCTCCCTTTCACCTGGAGAGAGCTGGGATAGGCTCTAGCAGACCCCCATGACCCTGTATAGGACTAAAATGGGTATAGATGATGGATGGATGGATGGAGTTGATGCTTGTACCCATTAAAAGTAATTTACATCTCTCACCAACTGTCCACAGTGGTGTCTGAAAGCGTGAGCACAATTTTTTCACAACTGCTCATGAAATCACTGGTGCCTGGTTCAGACAATCATGGGGAATGACAGCTGACATGGGGTATATCACACTGGGAGGCAAATGATGCAGCATCTGGGATGCTTTATGGTTTCCTCAGATATACAACATGGCATTGCTTGAGGGGTTTTCTCTTCATTCTCTCACTATGATGAGAACCAGAGTAGAAGTGCATTTTGTCACCTGTCTGTACAGTGTACAGTACTGCAGCGTCATCTGTCAATTTGAGTCGACTTTCATGAGTGTCGTTAAAATTGATGAAAAGTTGTGCATCGATGGGAGGGAGGGAGGGGGGGCTGCTTGGTGCTTGGTATAACTGAAACCTAGAAAGTCCTGATGTGATGAGTCCGAGGTAGTTGAATAAGGAGATGAAAAGGATGGTGTGGGTGATAGTAACGATGTCCAAGGCTGCAGAAAGGATGAGGATGCTGATGTTGTTCATTAGTTACATTATGATTGGAAAAGTGACTGCTCTGTAGATCATATACTGTACCTACCATCTTTAGTGGTAGTGTATTACCACAGACATTGGCAAATTAATAAATTAATAACAAACATTTTAATAACAAATGAAAGCAATGTGACCATTCAACCATTAGAGAAAAGCCTTTGATCCCAACACATCTCATGATAATGATTACAGTATTTACTGTGAGGCAAATGATACAGCCATAAAAAAACATGTTCTTTCATGTGTTTTTGTGCCATGAGTAATAATGTAAGTTATTGTTGCTGAGGGTATACACATCTGGACAAGCGTATCCTCTCAGTTTTCTCTGTCCCTTGAGTTTATGTTTGTGGGATTCATGGTTCTAATCTGGAGCGTATTAATGCTCATTGTTTTTCCCACAGCCCTCTGCTCTCTAAGGAAAGAAAAATGGATAGAGGATAAGGACAGTATTGAGATATTTGTAAGTCAGTCAGATCAGTCTGTCCTTGAGTGTTTCTAAGAGGCTTAATGCGGAGATAAGAGAGGTGAAACATTAGTCTGAACAGTGAACAAATAAGACGACTGCAGCAGAGGAACCGCGGTGGTTTAAACCAGCATTGTCATCAATAGTTAAAGTTTTGGGCTTTCATGAGAATGTCCTGGGGATTGTGGGGGATGAGGCACATCTCATCTACAATGGTAATAGATGTGTTTTCTTGAATGATAAAGTTTCTCTTCTCCACAAAACCGTCCTGTCAACTTTTTCCACGTTCGTTGGTGTGATTGGTTGTAGCGTGTAGAGGCAGTTTGAAAACCATCTTCTTTTTTTTTTTCTTAAAAAAACAAAAGTACTTTGACCTTTCACAGCACTAATGCTGCAGTGTGCACACACCCCTGGATTCACAGAGGAAATGAAAGAGTCTGAGGGTGTAGTCTCTCATATCAGAGCTTCACACAAAAGCAGTTTCCTTCCTCATTTTGAGGGAAACTACAGATAAAGATGATAGAAAATTATACATATGTCATACGTATGTAAGCATCTTTACGTAGAGAATAGCTTTATCACTACTACATTTTTCATCAATATTATCATAAAATGATATGAAATTGAAATACCATGGTCCAGAGTTAGAATAGATATCAGTTTCTTGGTTTTGTGAATACTTTCTAGATTTTTTGTGTGCTGAAATTTCAGATGTTCCTCTAAGCAACAAAATGTTGAGATGTTTTTTTTTTGTTTGTTTTTTTTCTGCTCTGCTGTGAACTATTTGAGAACTCTGGCCAACTCTGGAGAGTCTGCCTGCATATCTGGGAAGTGAGGTCAAGCATTTGCTGCAGCTGCCGCCTGCAAACCTCTAACAGATAACAGGCCTGCCTGTCAATTCTCTCTCTCTCTCTCTCTCTCTCTCTCTCTCTTTCTCTCTCTCAGCTATCCTCGCTCCATTCCTAATCAGTTTTTTTTTCTTTTATTGTCTTATGATGTTTATGCCTTACAGTTTCCTTATACATAACCCAAAATGGGCTAGAACTCTGAACTTTGTGTGATCTTGATGCTCCTGAGAAACGTCCTCCATCATGTCAGAGAAATGCAATGAAAAAGGTTCTCTTTCAAGTAAACTTTGAAGGGAAAACTGTGTCTGATCATCAGCGTCCATTGCATTTTTAAATCTTTATTTTAAACCAGTTTTGAAAATACAATACAGTTTTGTCTAGAATATTATTTCTATAATATAGCTTCTTTCCATTTTTTTCATTTTTTATAGAGAAAAGCAATTCATATATTTTAAAAAGTTTATTTTTCTTAACTTTTTTTCACATCTCAAGCTTAGTAATCATCTTAATAGCATCATCATAATCTGCTTAAAAGCTAAGCAGGCTCGTCCCTGGTTAGTACTTGGACGGGAGACCACCTGGGAATATCAGGTGCTTTTACCTCTGTTGTCAAAACTCCTGAGGGTGCTGTTGTTAAGTCGCTCAAAAACTTTTTCGTGGAGGTCATTCATTTGCTTAAAAAATGTAAAATACTGTTGTAAATCAATCATAAATCAGTAAATGGTTAAATAATTAATTTTATCTTACACACAATACATGTAAATTAATAATGCTATCAAAATATGATTAATGTTCACTTATTTTTATTTTCATTAATGAACATCCAAATTAAAGTTTCCATTCTCTATTAAGCTGCAAGCAGAAAATTCTAAAATTATATTAGCTGTAGACCGATTAATCAGGTGGCTGATTATCGTCCATTTCTCAGAAATCAGCATCAGCCCAAGAAGAACATATATTGGTTAGCCTCTAGATAAAAGCTTCATATTTTTTCAGAATTAATGACAGAATTTAGAAGCAAATGCAGTTCTTTGAAAAAAACATGAGGCAGTTATGTACACGACAGCCTTTTAGGGGTGTTTTGTTGTCTGGAGCTTCGTACATTACTGCTAAACTAATGCACTCTCTCTCTCTATTACCATTTAAAATGTTTTGGATGTGGTCACAGAGAGACATCTATGAAGATGTGGTTGTAAAGTGACGGTAGAGTGATTTCTCTTTGTGCCTGGACAAACCACAAACATTTAGGTTAAAATGGGTGCTTTCACCTTTTTTGGTACATTATCACTAAGTAGTCGTGTTGTGGGCATATTTGAGGGTTGGCTCGGTTACTACAAGTGACTCATGATTTGTCATGTTTGATTCAGGAAAAGCTTCTTCTTTTCTTTTTTTTAACAACACATGAGACAGAATAAATGAAGTATAATTCTATGTTAAAGAGGAAATAAAATGTCCTGATTTGATGAAATACAGTATGATGACAAAGTGAAATTCAAGAAAGTTTGGCTTTTATGACATTTTACACTATAAACCAACATACCAAGTGTCCCATTGAGCTCAATAAACAATAGATCAAAGCAGGAATTTGAGTTTGACCGATTATGACTGCTAATAACTCATGTACAAACACACAATTCTACAAGACACAGAACCTTAAGCTTTTTTTTTATTCTAAAGAAGGATGTTACTGCACAACTTTCATAAACAATCATCTGATAGACTAAAAAAACAACAACTACAAACTTGAGCTTCTTTCATTTCAGAGATTTTATGCATGATGGATCAATACAAACTCAGATGAACTTAGTGTTAGATTACAACATTATTTACTTGTAAATACTAATCCAAGTA
>JBAMYA010076912.1:0-24098 GCA_037176975.1 Arrhamphus sclerolepis | reverse complement strand
TCAAGTCTCAAGTCTTGTAAGGGGAAGTCTGAAGTCAAGTCTCGAGTCTTTGTTTGTGCGACTTAAGTGCGACTCGAGTCGAGTCATGTGACTCGAGTCCCCATCTCTGGCAGACAGTACGGATGGAAAGCCTACCGTTTAACATCTAAGGCACACAGGTGCTCCTTCACAGTCAAAGGTCCAGTATTACACTGTTGTTAACAAGTACTACAAGCACTCCTACCTCATTTCTGTCAGTCTGCCTGAAGTCTTTCATCCACCTGTATTCTTGGAAATCCACGTAGAGATAATCTGGAGACTAGAACATGTCTTTGCAGCCAATTCTCAAATACCATACTGCTGCTGTCTCCTGTCAGAGCTGCAAGCTCATGAATCTCCCCTTTTAGGGACCTCACACTCCACAAACACCTCTTACTTTTTGCTCTCCATTATTTCTCCTCCTCTACCTCCTTGACCTCTCCTCCTCAACTCATCTAGATTTAGTCTTTTTCTGATCATTAGCTGGCCTTTGGAAAGTTCAATGAGATGCTTCTACATGCAAACAACTTTCCACTCTCATGGTACCATGGTAAAAATAAAGCAAAAAACAAAAACAACCATTACTTGTAGCACAAGCTTATGTCTTTTATAAACTATAAAATAATTAGTAGCAATATGGCAACAATATGTGCTATGGAACAAAAATCGTAGTCATCAATCTTAGTAATCGAAGTAAGTCAAAACATTCGACTTACTGATTTTGCCAAAAGGTGTGCCATATGTGAAAATAACCTGAATGGTGTGCTGCTTCTGGGAAAACTTCCAGTGCACGACTGATCAATTTAATACCCACACATACTTCATCCCATTATGCAACGTGTCACTGGAGCAGAAGCTGTTTACAGCAATCAGAAAACAGACATCTGATTATGTTGGAACGTTGTCCCTTTTAGTCCTGAGATGGACTGCTGACCTGTCCTGGGGGCACCCCCATCCTTGACCCAAAGTGAGCTGGGATAGACTCCAGCAGGTCCCTGGGGCCCTAAAATATGAATAAGTGGACAAAAAAAACCCAGATGGATAATCACTTTTAAGGGACCACATATACCAGGAAAACCACTGCAGTGGTATATCGCTCATGCTGTTTTGTATGTGTTTTATGCTGCGTACATTTTCAGAAATGTTCAGAAAGTTTACGTTTACTACTATTAATTACATTGAAGAAAGGAACCATGTTAAATATTTTTAGATATGAATTTTGGGCATTTCACAGCTGTTACATACATTTTTTTTTTAAATGGATCACTGAAAATAAATAATAAAGGGAATTAATTTTCCTTTTAAGGAGCATGTGGGACCCTCTGCATTTCTCAGTCCCTGCAGCATTGACCCTTTTCTTACTGCAGATGACAAAGCATACGTTCCCCGTACAGAGCTTGAGGTTACCTTGACAGTTCCTTTTCTGAAGACATAAAGAATATTATAACTGTCATAAATATTCATAACCGGTGGCTGAACCTCAGTAATGACGTTGCAGATATGTAAATTGCCACCATATCATAAATAAACATAAAAATATGACCCATTTAAAGACATCAATGAATTGATTAGAAGTAAATGACATGTAACAAATGTTTCATAGCTCTTTATCACTGCTTTGGTCTCAGTGGAAAATCCGTGGTTAAAATATCACATTTTCTTTCAGATCAACTTGTTTCTTAATGCTGTTAGTGAGTTCTCCCAGGCACCCACGAGCCACAAAGGGAGGAGGATGAATTAAATGTTGAATGTCTTTGAAATGTTGGAGAATTAGCAGTTTCTCAGTGACATTACAAACTTGTAAAGGCGCTTTTTCTTAGTTTTCTCTCGACTCACTTCATCTCCCGCATGTAAAGACACCGTATAAATGACAGGTGCATCCCTTTACATCAAACATGTCTGACTAATTCCGAATAATTTCCTGAGCTGGGTGACAAATTCTCCCTTCCTCCTGCACTATGCATAGCCGGAGAGCACAGACATGCATACAAAGTAGGGTGGAGATTTAGCCAGGCTTGCTGTAGCTCAGCTCCCCACCTTCCAACAAACCGCCCCACACTTCCCTCCCTGCCTTCCCCTCGCTTCAGCCCCAGTTCTCTGACATGAAAGGGCACGTCCTCTGAGGTCCTTGTCTTCCTCTTTGCGTTATTTCAGGATACATGTCCCTGTGAATCACAGGGATGAAAAAGTACAACTAAAATGCTACGTTGTGTTTGTATGGGAGAAGCAGCATTTGATCACAAATCACCTCACATTTATATGAACATAAAAATGAGGAAACTTTTTCAATTTGAAAAGATGGAGTAAAAAAAAAAAAGTAAAAGAAAACTTGAATTTGTCATGGTGAGGACAAAATAAGTAATAACTTTTGCCGGTAGCTACAGCAGTGAGGCTGCCTACCTTTACTCATTACTCCTCTCTGCATTACCATCGGCTTAGCAGCCAGAGATTTAGAGGAATTGTGTGGGAACCTGAATAATTGATATAAAACTCAGCTGGGAAAGAAAGTTCTGAACTGGCAGTCTACAGCCACTTATGTATAAAAGTTTGTGCACAGGATCCGTGCCAATCTCTGACTCAGGACTGCAGGCCAGTCTGTGGTTCAAGAGGGTGGAGAGCTTGCTCCAAAGAAGAGAAGTAATTTATGAATAACGGCACTTTAATGTGGGTGATTATGTCAGATGTGTTTTGCTAAGCAAAGCTGACAAAAGAATTTGGCAAATTGCAACTTAAAAATTGTGTCTAATAAACAAAAATGCAAAATTGCAATACTGAAGTAATGTTTGCATTGACTCAAATGTTCTTCCGAATGATGAAACTGATCTTTCTCTGCCTCATTCTTGTGCTCAATTTTGTATGGGCTCAAAGGCGCCACACTGGCTTTGATTGACAGCATAAGAGGGTGACAAAACTACAGTAATGGCTACATGTAATAAACACATGAAAACAGTCACAAGGGGAACTGGAACAAAGATGGGATTTACAGGAAAATTGAGGGCAGTGATAGCAGGGAAAAAACGTGAGATGTATTTGACCTGAGATGAATGAGAGTTTTAACAAATCAGAGGCTGAAGCAAAACTTTCAGCCTGAGCTCCACAGAGTCATCATATTTTCTGCCGTGTTTCAGATATAGCAACAATGGATGCTTTCCCTATTCATTTCATCCCTAACCTCAGAAATAATTTGCATATTTGTTTTGGTAATAAATTTAGACAGGTCGTGTTTGGAAATTGGAGTCAGTGCAGTATATGCTGTATGTTAATGTGTTACTGTTTTTGTCTTATCTACAACAACACGTCCTGTTAAAGTGAGTTTTTACAATCTGGACAGTTTCACCACATTTTAGATCATACACCAGCCTCTTATATTGCTTCACAGGCCAAATCTGGCACCTTCCTCACTTCATTTCAACCCTGATGTAGGTTGTTTATGAAAAAAAAAAAAAAAAAAAAAAATCACAACAACTTCCTAAATCATAGAGTGGTACTGAGTGGTATATCAAAAGAGTCATTGCAAGATATAAAGTTGTACTGAAGCACAGACACCCAATACTCCAAAACACGATTTTAATCAGAAATACGTACATGTGTATGAAATATACACAACAATATGTTAATTAATCATTGATCATTCATAGTCCTGTCATACAGCTGCTGCTGAAACCGAAGCAAATGCTTCAGGCACAAATGTAGGCCATGAATTTCAGGCTTTATGGAAACGATTATTTCCACATACATTATGATCATTGATAAACACTTAAGCCATAAAAGCAATACCCTGCAAGTGCAAAAAAGTAACATCATAAAAGTAAGATGTCTTACATTAATGTGGCAAGTGCTCCCTGATTTTCATATCTGGGATGTGCCGTCTCCTCTTTTACGCTTTCTCTTCATTTTGAGGAAGAGAGGGTTTGATTCAATATTTACTGCGTAACTCTCTCAGAATAACAGAAACTGTGACAACTTTTACTAAAATGATAAAATGCAGCAGCTCGCTTTGCTGGCACATGTACAGGCAGACAGTCAAGGCACAGCATGAGTGAACATCAACCATCCATCTCCATCAGCTCTGAGCTTTGTTTGCAGCCCGGTTCACTCTAACTTCAGTCATCATATCATGTCATGCTACCTGAAAGACCTCTATCACCACACAGACTACTCACTTTTGCTTAATTTTCTCCTTTTCACATTTTTTGACATTGTGGAGCAGAAGAAAAAAAGAACGTTTCTTTCTTGTACCTACTTAAAAATAACAGTGAGTCGGCGTATTGAAAAAGTCCTTTGTGAGGTTTTATTGGGAAACAACTGATCATTACTGGGGCATGTTCCCAGTAAAATGGGCTTAGTGATGGAACGGTAGTACTGTATATTGACATTTTGGGTTTTTTTGGAAAAGAAATCCAGTTTTATGTATATATATATATATATATATATATATACATATACATATAAACCTAAAAGAACATATCTATAATATGTTTCTTTTGTATTATCATAGATATCATGAGGAAATTCAGCCATTGATGCCAGTGGTTGTTAACCTTTTCTTTGAATGTGAACAGCACCAACTAAACTCTCTAAAGGTGAGGTTGGGGACCCCACATGCTAATTATAAAGCATTAGAAGAACCAGTCCTTACTAATCCTCAGTATTTCGGGATTCATTGGGATGAAAAGTTTTTAGAGAAAACCAGTGGAATCAAAGGAGAAGCTTTTTTTGGTTTAACTATAAAACTCGCCGCTGTGACACTGGCATCTGTGAGAGACTTAGAACGAGAAGAAAAATGGTGGGGACACAGCGAGTCTCCTAAAACTGACATCTCTGAAGCAGCTGATAACTTTGTAAAGTCAAATATTCATTCTGATCGTGTTGAGAGCAATAGAAAGTAAATACCATTCCACGTGTGCCCAAGGTTTTACAAGCGCTCTTCATTATTTTAAAAAATCACTCTCTGGTTCAAACAGTTGTGGCTGAATTACTCAAACAGAGCTGGCCACTGCGCATACGTTTTGCAGATTGGATGAGCGGGAGCTCGCCAAAGTCATTTGCAGGTGGGTGGAGATGTGGACAGAGTCAAATTGCATTCCTTTATTCAGGAAAATGTGTTACATGAAACCCAAAGCTGTTTTAAAACCAGGATCTCTCTCCCTCCCCCCTTTTTTCTTCGACAAATGCAAACGAGATATTAGACAGTTATGAATAGCTGGTGTTTTTTTTTAATCTATATTGATTTTTCCAAGTAAGATATTAGATGGAACTTATCAATATTGTCTGGTTCTGCTTTTAATAACTTCATTTTTATGTAAAGCTGTGCTATCCTCTTATTCAAAGCACCTATAAATATGAAAATCCTCTGCAGACCTCCTTATATCTTTCCTTTATTACTGGTTCCATGCCAGCATCAGTCACTTTTTGTAGCCTGGTTGAATTGCTTAATAGCAAAGATGAGCTTTTAAATGTTTGAATGAGTATCAAAATGCATCCAGATGCAGTATATTAGACTCTGAACACAAAAATAAGGATATATATAGAGGCAAGGGCTGACAAGACCCAGATGATAACAATCAGGACAAAATGAAGATGAGGAAGTAAATCACAACAATACATCAGACTCAAAATAAAACAGGAAGTAAAGTTAACGGCAACAGAAAAGGACAAACCCAGGGAGACATCCTAAAACCCAATTCTTCATTTATTCTTCAATTAATTTTGCTGCTGTATAACCTCTGAATGTTATAAATTTGATTAAATTAAAAACATACACATATTAAACAACTATGTCTTATAAATTGAAGCTGGGCAGCATGGTGGCTTGGTGTTTAGCACTGTTGCCTCACAGCAAGAAGGCTCCTGGTTCAAGACCCTGCAGGGGCCTCTCTGTGCAGAGTTTGCGTGCTCCTTGCGTGGGTTCTCTCTGGCTTCCTCCCACAGTCTAAAAACATGCTCGTTAGGTTAATCAGTGTTTCTAAATCACCCTTAGGTGGGAAGGAGTGTGGTTCTCAGTGAGTCATTGTTTGTCTACATGTGGCCTGTCTGAAGATAACTATTAGAAACAAAATCCTGAACAAGAAGGCAGGAGAGAGCAACAATCTGGAGCGGTCCCACATGGTCTAATGATGATCTGGCAAAATGCAAACAAAACCAGACAGGAGAGGAAGGTGCTAGCAATCAACTAAATAAATAGAAAATAAGGCACATACTCAAAAGCCATGGAAACAGTGAATCGACAACATATAGGAAACTGATGAAGGTTCACCTAAAAATTATTTTTCAACATACTATTAAAGCAACACCTGAGTGGTTGAAAGGGAGACATTCATTGTCTTGGAATAGCCGACTCAAAGACCACTCCTCAGTCACACTGACAATCCGTGGTGGTACACCAAAGAAAACACATTCAGCCTGAAGGAGCTGGAGCACTTAGCAGTTAGCCTGGTCAGACATACACAATTGTTTCACAAGGATTCCCTTTTGTGACCCTCCCAGTCACAGCCACTTCTAGGGGTTAGAACAGTCTCAATAGTCACAAATGTGCAGGACAAGATTCACACATGTATTTCTGATGCACACACACATGTATCTTCATTTACCAATAGCTTCTGGTCTGTTGACTTTGCTGTAGTTGTGTGAATTTTTGTGACTCCCCCGACTTGCCTCAACTCAAAAATGTCTTTTTTTTTTTAACATGGAATGATCTGCAACCAATCAGATATCGTCCATGTTTCAGCCAATTACAAGAATGCACCCTATGTGGGAAATGATTTACTTATAAGCCAATCACAGAAAGTATTTGCTCATTGGCAAGATATCTCGCAAGAATACCATGGAGAATACTACAAAAATACCATGAACCGATGTTTGTAAAGTTGTGCTAAAAAAAGTTAAAAAACAAAAACAAGGCTAGAATTTAACTCACAACTTATGGAAAGAAAGATTGCTACTTAGCCTGTGCAGCTAAAGCTGCTACAGCAATAGTACTGTGCTAGCAGACTATACTTGAAACATTCGTCCATGGTACTCTTGTATTTTGGACATTTTAAACATGTTTTTAAAAAAAGAGAGGGAGAGAAAAAAGAAAACTGTTTCCTTCAAGGAGAAAAATATACATCACGTAGTTACATCGATACATCGAGATGTAATGTATGGTAAGTACAGAAGTACAGTCACTAAGAGATGTGGGTGCAAAGGATTCTGGGTACCGCTGTACTGTGGTTGTTAAAGAGTCTTGGAGTTGAATAAACATGTTTGAGTTCTGAGAAGCTGCATCATGTTTTACTCTCACATAAGAACGTATATGGACATTACATCAGGGGAGTCTCAAAATTCACACAGAAATGCAGCAAGGTCTACAGACCAGAAGCCATTGGTAAATCAAGTTATATTTGTGCATCAGAAATACATGTGTGAATCTTGTCCTGAGTATTTGTGTCCAGCACATTTATGAATATTGAGACTGTTCGAACTCTGTACTGAACCAGTTACAGTTCTAGTACTTGGGCTTTATGCAATTTGTGTTTGTCCATGCAGATGCCTGAGTAGGAGTTTAAAGGTCCCTAAAGTGCATTAATTGGCTGATTATATTTGTTTTCTGAGGTCACAAAATAGGGTATGTATTGTTGTTTTTACCAAAAATTGCTTTTGTACATTTTCACCCACCTCTTCAAATCCCTGTCAATGTCTCTGTCATCAGAAGAAGTTGAAGCTGTTTTGGTGTTTTCATTAATAATTAAGTAGGCTACGCTCCCATTGGTTGTTGTCTTGATGAATGAGTTCAAAGCTGATGGATACAGACGACAGTGACAGCTGCTTACATTTGTAGTTATTTTTGGGGAGATAGCATACCTTAGAAGCCTTCACATTGCTACTTGTTTTCTCGCTGACTCAAATCTAAATAAATAAATGGCTTCACTTGACTCTCCTCTCCCACTAGGACTAGTTTGATGGTGGTTGCCATGGTTTCTGCCTGCTTACTTTTCACCAAAGATTCTAGAGCGATCATAGCACTCTAGAATCGTTGCTAGGCTCGACAGATCCTGATGGACAAAGCAGAGAGGGCAGAGGACAGATAAGACTTCTGGATCCGCTTCTGTTGACAGAAATACAAGAAATCATAGGAATAGCTTTTTTTTTTTTAAAGTTGCAATATAATCACAAGTAATACTGACTCTAGCTCACTTAAAAGAACATATAAAAATAAGAAAAAGAAAAGAAACTGAAAACGTGTCCGAGGGGGAAAGAAAGAAAGTTGTGGCTGCATGTTATACATGGTTGTACTCGGAGACAGTTTTGATGCAAACATCAAACATTTATCTATCTTAGCTAATGAAATTATCTGCCATCTGCCATCCCATCCTCCTGAACTCTGACGTTGACAGCGAGCTGCTGAGGGGTGGGCCAGAGGCAGCTCCATTCGTTTTCAGCTGGCACGCCTGCACACACACACGGAGGATTTGCTTACCAATGTCTCCCTCCTCATGTCACTGCCAACTTTGACGTCAACTAGCGTGTCTGACATTTAGCTTGTTTATTGGCTACAATCACAGAAAGTGGTCATGAAGAAAACTGCCCTTTTGACACAATTAAATTTGGAAATAACAACAATAATAATTATAATGATGATAATGATAATGATAATAAAACTGTCTAATATATATTACTTGTGAGTCAAGACAAATTTCAAGGCAAGGGGAGTTCACATGAGCATTATAAGCAGGAAAATGAAATACCTGAAGTAGGGTTATCCTTTTTCTGACCACGTTGCTTCAGTTTCCCAGTCGTGTCGCTTTGCACTTTACAAGATACAGAATATAAGACTGTACTTGATTCAACGTGAAACACAACTCCTCGTACAGGCTGTATATCCCGTACACCTTGCATGATGAGACCCCTATAGAAGATCCTGAATGCGGCGGCGCATCTGGTCTTCAGTCAACCCAGAAGGGCCCATATCACACCTCTGTTCGTTGAGCTACACTGGCTTCCTGGAGCAGCCAGACTGTAAGTCCTCTGTTGTAGTCAGATAAAAGAGTCAGGTAAACGTAATGTAAAAATATTTGAAAATGCTATCATTGCTGCCTTCCTTGTTCAAAACATGTACGCAACCGGTAATAGCAGCATGTTATTACTCTGATGCCAACAGCAGACATCTGCCAGTGTTCCTGCTACACTGCATGCCATTTTGGATGTGTTTTGTTGATAGTACTCTGAATGTCCCTCTATGCATGTGTATGTTCGCATACATTCAAAAATGCATTTTAATTCTAGACTATATGGCAAGAAAATACAAAATAATACCAAAGGAGCTGACTGCTTTTGCAAGATTTGTATTCACTGCACAGTAGCTGTAGAATACAGTATATAGTTATCACTCAAGAGAATTCACATATTGCTTGTAATAAAATGGTAGAGATTAATTTATACCCTTTTAGTGCTAAACTATAATGTTCTCTTGATAAAGGAATTGAGCTTGGGAAAACTCATATTGGTGATGAGAAACATCATTTGTTGCTCAGACAAGAAAAATCTGTATTATTGTATAAATGTGTAAACTGCAGTATAATACTAAAACGACAGCCAAGCAAAAGTCGTTACAAGATAAAGATTAAAGCACCTTAAATGTTAATCAGTACAACAACATACACTTTTTCTATTGCATGGCACAAGATGCATTAAACCCTCGTAACCATGGCAATGCACACCTCCTTACAAGGTTAGCTGTGTTTGACAGGGAGGTGGGTGTTGCATTATGCAGAGAAGAGGTTCTTTCTGCTGACAGATGTTCTGTGGGCAGTGACGGGGATAGATTGTATCCGTCCTGACGTCTTCATAAAGCGATGCTGTACACAATGCTAACATATATTTTTATTGCACGGGGTTGGAAGTCATTTGTTAATGCATTTTAATGATCTAGTGCTGAATGTGCTCTGTGATTAAAGTGGATCATATTCTCAACAGTGCTGAGAATCTTTAACAACTTTCCTCAGGGAACAATCAAGTATAACACTGGACTTATGAGCAAAACACAATTTCAGTCAATAATTTCAGATTGGAGTACAGCAGCAGCACAATAAAAACCAATTTACAAACAAAACAACAACAAAAAACAAAAAAACGTAAATGGATTCTGAAAATTTGGCACACACTTTTATGTAACACCAACAGTCAGTTGCTCTTAATTTACCGAGCTGGAACATGACCTAGAATCATTTTAAATGAGCATTGCTCTCATTTTCTGTGTTTCTTGCTGAAGTTGGCTGACTGCTCCGAAAGTGCTGTAGTTATGGACGCTCATATTTATTCTTTAATAAGCTTCTAAAGGAGATAAAATGGAGATGAACATAATTAATTGATAATTTGTGCAATAAAAATGGATTAACTTGTTTTAATTGGTTTGTCAAAGGCAGAGTGGAAATAAACAACCAGTCTTTGGTTTGTAGGGAGTTATTTGTCTCCTTTAAAGACAAATTGTGGACTTTAAAAAAAAACAAAAAACAGATACAATCTTGCCTTTGAAATAAATGTGCTGACTTTATTTAAACTGACTTTATTAAAAGCTTCATTGGCATACATTTACTCAAAAAGTAAAATGTAGTTGTAATCTTAAAGATCTCTACCTCCTCAGCCCAAAACGGGAGCTGATTCCACAAGAAAGGAACCTGATAATTGAAGGTTCTAGCTCCTATTCTACTTTTGGACACTCCATAAGCACTGTAAGCCTGCAGTTTAAGAGTGAAGTGCTCTGTTGGGATAATATAGCACTGTGGGATTTGGATATAATGGAGCTTGGCCCTTGAGGACTTTATATGTGAGAAGGAGAAATTTATATTTTGTCCTGGATTTTTCAGAGACCCAGTGAATAAAAGCTACAATCAGAAAAATGTGATTTCTTCTTCTTTGGATAATCTGAAAGCTGCTCAAACAGTCATTTGGACATCCTGGTATAGCCAGTTATAAAATAAATACAAGAACTCATTATTCTGCCTCATTATAGGGCAGGATGGTCAAGTGTGAGAAGATATGAAAACACATCTCAGTCGAAAATTATACCACAGCGATATTAAATTGATAGTTTTACTCAAAGTAATACGCAGCCAAGGAGCTGGCTGGCTAGTGTGAAGATGAAATCAGGACCTCCCAGTCTGGAACCCAATCTGGATAGGGTAGAATACCCTCTTCAGGTTTGGGATGAGGCGCTGCCTCAAGTGGAGGAGGTTTGAAAATGGGGTTGACAAATGTTATTGGTGAGGCATCTTCAGTAACGTGGATTCTGTACTGGTGGCTGGGTTCTCCATTAGAGATAGAGAGAAGCTCAGTCATTAGATGGAGACTCGGAGGAGTCAGCTGAGGTGGTTCGGGCATCAAGTTAAAATGTCTCACTGGAGTCAAAGTAATGCTACCAAGAATAATTACAGAATGTGCAGTAACTGTTGTTATTACAGCTAATAAATGAATTTTTTCCCCTGTAAATATATGTTCATGTTCATTTACAAGTAATATTTTAAAAGTGTGTTGTTTTTTTTTACAGATTTAAACATTTTTTGTAAAAATAATTTAAAAAATAGTATATTTTCAACTGTTGCATGTTTCGTCCGTAAAGAGAGAAATAAATAAGCCCACCAAGGTTATTTCCTCTCCTGCTGGACAATCCAGACATTGACACTGCATGTAAAAAAAAAAGAAAAAAAGCACCACATTACAGATATTCTAAATCCAAAAGACACATGCAATCTTGTAAACACACAAGGCCGCAGCCGGCAATATTGTACAGCATGCATGACTTATGGCTGCACAATAAACCATCCTTTAAAAGGAGGAATTTCAAGTAGACAGGCAGGGGATGTATGATAGATTAGTTGTGTCAGGTTTTATATCAGCCATTTAAGTTGTCACCCTCTACAGCAACAGCCTCGAAGGCAGAGGCAAACCTCAGCAGATTTCTGTACTCTGAGTACTGTTCGTCTTCTGCTGCAAAAGAGCCAGAGGATAAGATTGAGAGATGCAGAAGTATGACAAAAGAAACATCATATGTGTCTTCTGCACTGTAGAAGACACATCATCAGCCTCTGTAGACATCATGTCCATTCCACTGTACTCATGTGTTTAGCCTTTTTTGTACTAGATATTCATTAATATCAGCCAGGCTTCACAAACCCATTCTGGATTTTATTTGTCATCTGTCATTTGAACCTTCCCTCTGACGGCCCACCCAGCTGCATCCCCTGCCGCTCTACTGGTATTTTCTCATATCATAGTTTATAAAATCCAAATTCCAGTGATGGATAAATCTGCCTGAGCTGATGTGCCTGAGTATCGCCTGCTGCTATCAATCAACGTGTCGCCAGGTGACTGTGTTCTTCTGGGATGTATGACATTATGAGGTCCATTTGGAGGCCCAACTGAGTTACAATGACTCCAATCACTCAAAGTCAATTTTTGGCATTGGTCGACTTTTTGTAATCAGTGCTCTGCGGCAGCATCACCGTTTATCCCTCCTTATTTCTCACACACTCAGTCTGTTCTAACTGAAGAGTGGAGCCATTTTCACCTCTTTATCCCTCAGGAGCTGCTGTCCATTTTCCCTTTTAGAGAGTTTGGATAGCATGATTGGGTGTTACAAATAGCACTGCAGGACACATGGATAAGCTTTTTAAAGTGGCTATTGAACATCCAGTTACCGTTAAATGCAATCCTTCTCTAAGAAGCTTCCTATTTTCATGGTATAATGACTACCTCAACATGTGAGGGTAGCATGGAAAAAGTAATCTAAGAAAATGCTGGAGACACTGGAAACTTTTTCTTTCTTTTTTTTTTCTTTTTTTTAAAAGTGAAGCATATGTTATATGATAAACGTTGCTCAGATGTAAACCAGAGCAAGAGAAAAATTGCAATTTTTTGCACCTTCACAGGCCTCCAGTGCCTTTCAGTCTTTCATTGTGAGGTTGAAAGGACAGCCTTGGTCACTGATGATTACATTGCTGTTCTCGAAGCCTTTTGGCTACATAAAATCTGCCTGCCCGACAGTAATAGTAGCTACCGAACATCATAAATAAAAGTTTCAAAATTGATATCTATAGTGACTCTTAAAGCAAAGTTTGCAGGTAACATTCTATTACGCACTGGATAAGTTACAACTCTCCCATCACTGCCACTTAGACTTACCTTACATTACAGTTCCCATTTAGCTTTTATGTGTGTCAGAATGTGAAAGTTTCGATGACATCCTTATTTAGTCCTTATTTAGTCTTTTTGGGATGCAGATGCAAAATACAGGCACTGCTGCCTTCCAGGGAGAAAGTTCCTGGTTCAAGGGTATTTTCTGTGGAGTTTGCATGTCCTCCCCATGCTTGGGTTTTTGGGATAGGCTCCAGCAGACCCCTGTGACCCTGCACAGGAATAAATGTGTATAGATGGTGGGTGGATGGAAGAAAACATTTGAAAGAGAGTCTTCTTAAAAAGAGCCAAGTGTGTGTCTGGTTCTGACCTTTGCTTGTAGTCATTCTGTCCTGAACTTGTGTTTAATTTTGTGTACATATGATCTTAATGCTGACTGATATGGGTTTTTGTTGTTGTTGTCCATGATGTTTTTCATTTATGAAGTATCCTTTTTTGCACAGTCAGGTCCAGAATAAACCCCAGAAGCACCTAGTCCTGAAAGGTGCTTGTTTGCTTATTCAGGTCCACCAATAAAACTCTCCAGGACTTTCATGATGTGGGATTTTTGAGCTACAGGTCATTAGGAGAAGATGGATGAGATCTTTTTGGTACTGGAACAAGGCAGCACAATAACCTCCTCCTGACTCAGACTGAGGTTGAAGAGGTGCTGTAGATTCCCACATAGCTGGTCAGAACAGGTTTCCAGGACTCTGGGGCTAACACCATCTGGACCTACATCCTTGTTCCAGCTCAATCTCTCCATCTGCCTCTTCACATGACTGTGATAGTCCAGACTTCGAACTATCTGATCCTCCTGCTTGAAACTTGTGATCTTGTGATTCCCTGTCTCCCTCCTTTTTTTTTTTTTTTTTGCTTTGGTTTGTTGACAAGCTCTTTCAGGTTTTTCTGGGGAGGCACCGCCTCCTCGCAGTCCTTTTAATCGCATGTTGCCTCTGGATGATGGTTTTATGGGTAGAGGAGGGAAAGACCAGACTATGATCTACCTGTAGAGAGCAGGTCATGTAGGAGCTGTTTGCATCTCTGACGTTTTGCATAAAACAGATCCATTAAATTGATTATTTGGTCTATACCTAAATATTACTTTATTTTCTGCTTTATATTTAATAGAGACATCTTCAAATGGATGTATTTTTGTTTGATAAGTAAGATCAGATACAAAATAGGAGTAAGTGTCAAGATAAATTGGGACGTTCCTTATCATATTATGTGTATATGTGTATATTGCTTTTACAATTAAGCCAAAAAAAAACAAAAAACAAAACAAAACAGTAAAATCAGAACAAAATATGATCAAATATAATGGAATGAACTCAAAGTGACTAAATAAAGTGGCTTGGAAAGTTACACAATTGTGCAGAAAAAGATTGTGCTCTTCACAGTACAGCAATAATGTGACTGATAATCTGGCCACATAAAACTCAAAAAGTCAGATGTAATTGCATCCAACCATTGACACTATAAGCACTTAAGAGTATTAGTGAATTGATTATGTTGATTTCACCTTTATGTAGTTTTATAAAATTCTTGACTTCACATTCATGCTTTAAAGTGCTTCAGAAACTGTGAAGGTAATGCTTAAAGGTCACAGCTGAAATTGACTGGGTACGAGCACTAAATAATCACATTTAGCAACATAAACAAAAAGAAAATAGGTTATTTATGACCTCTACTCCCAAAACAATGAACAGAGAGCACACACAAGCCCATGAATATCTCAAGGAAAATAAACCAGTGCATCTCACACAAAACAAAATCACTGTCCTTTTGATTAAATTAAGGGCCTGAACTTGTGTGTTACAGACTCTGAGTCATGCAGTTGATTACCTTTGGCTTATGAGGTCGAGAAGATGAAACCGTTCTGTCAGTGCGCCTAGCATAGAGAGGGAGATATTGTGGAGACTTTGTAGAGGGATGTAAATAAACAGAGAGAGGGAGGGAGAAACGGAGAGGAAGAAGGAGCGGGTAATGTGTGTGTTTTCTTCAGTGGGAAAGATAAGACTTAAGTGGTTCTGAAAAATTGAGTCAAGCCTGTGTTATAAATGAGTCAGACACAGTGTATCAAAAGGAGATTTTATGCTGCTGAGTTCACTGGTCTTCAAAATTGCTGTTTATTATGGGAAATACAAACAATTTTTATTACTCTTTTTTTCCTGCTACCTTACAAGAAGGAATGAAGTCATAACACATCTAATCTCCCTCTGAAGTGCACAATCAGTCTTCAAAGGATACTCTTTTTAGCCCTTACTATTTAAATCAAATCAAATCTAATTTATTCATAAAACGCTTGTCATACAAAAGTAACACAAAGTGCTTTTAAACAATAATTAAAACAACAATGACATAAACAAAAGAAAAACAGCTGAAAAGCCTTTACACACCCAAGGTTAGAAGAGAAATTTCCAAAAATCAATCCTCCCTCTCTCTCACACACGCACACACACACGCACACACACACACACACCCCACCCCCGCCTCCATTCCAAACAAACTGTCATTAACTTTAATATTCATGATTGTCAGTGTTTAAAAAATATTAACTGAAACAATCTCATATTGACCTTTCTTTTTTCTTTTTTTTAAAACCACAATCAAAGATATTCTGCTTTATTTATTCTGGATCTTACCAGGCCATCCATGTACTGTAATTCCTGATGCTTACATGGGACCAAATTGACACCAACAAGGCCACAACAGTGTGAGTGGATATCCACAGACCTCCCTCTCCCCTCCCAGACCTCCCTCTCCCCTCCCAGACCTCCCTCTCCCCTCCCAGACCTCCCTCTCCCCTGCCTCCTCTCAAGTATCACTGAGAGGAGACTGAGTCATTTCAAGTCCAGCTCAAGAGAGATATATGTTCTCTGTCTTGGGCTCTCTTTGAATAATGTCTCTCTAGAGTCTTTGGTTTTCACTAAGGCCTCTTACCAATGTGACATGTCCAAAATACATCAAGGTGCCTGGAACACATCCCAGCAACTCTTCTGAGCCCCTCACCCTGATCCTGGGGTGAGCCCACAATTCAAAGGAGCTTCATTTCAGCCACTGGCATCGTCAGCCTCATTCTTTCAGTGGATTGAGGTTTGGTGAAGTTTAGAACATAGAAAGATTGGTAAATCAACAGCTTTGCCTTTAGTCTCAGCTCTTCCCTTACTACAACAGGTTGCCATAGCATCCTTCATCACTGCAGCATCATCAGACTGCTATTCTGTATGCCTTTGCTACCGTTGTGATTTTGATCGATAGAATTCTTGTGTCCCAGCTCTGTGTGTTTAAACCAAATGGATTTGAGCTGCAGTCTAACCTCAGTGTTAATTCAAACCTTGTATATGCATTTATTGGTGAATTACAGACAATCATACATGTAGAAATACATCCAGCTGTTACACCCTTAACAAATTCACTAGTGCTTTGTTTGGATTAAACAACAAACATGGCACACAATTTTTACAGAGTTGATGATGATCCGGTGATTTCTTGATTTATTATCGTCAACTCATCATCTCTGAAGGGAGTTAACTACCTTTGCATCAATCTCATTGTTCTAGTCGTTTTTGCCTCAATTGAACTGGGTTCAAGTGACCTGATTCTGATTTTCTTTTTTCCTCACAGATTGAATATGAGCAGTAGGTATGCATAAATAAAAATAAAATCTAAGAGGAAAGATCCAGTTGATGCAACTCAGACATCCTTCAAAATACAAATGTGGCGAGTAACCGAAACAGAGGTGGACAAACCTTTCTCTCTCTCTTCTCAGCATTAAAATGTTCCTGATCCTGAACAGATTCATAAAGTAATGGCTTGAATAACATCTTCTGCTGTTTCTTTCACACCTCAAGAATACTGAATAAGGTGCTTTTGTTGAAGCCATTAACTTCTACTAAACCAACTGGAAACATAACAGTATAAATTATATAAATGATACACTGTGGATGGTGCATCACTGCGCTGATGGTAACAGATCCGTATGCTACATTTTTTATGTTTCAGCTGGCTGCTTTCACTATATATAGAGTACATAGTGTTGAATTGTTGCATAACTTTTTCCGGGTCAGTAGCTTTCTACCTTAAATATTGTTTCACCTGCTGGTAACCATCGCTGATACTGGATGCAGGTCAGCTTTTAAGTAATACAAAATCTGACATAGCTATTAGACTGAGGAGATGCCATATAGGATGAAGAGCTACTGGAGAGCAAGTAAAAATAAAAACACCTTTTAGAACACTTTCTTGGTGTTTCTTTCAGCTTTAAAGGGTTTTACAATGTTTTCCAGAAAAACTAAAACATTCAATTAAATTTCAGCCGATTACTTCATTCTCTACATACGTAGCTGTTGTGAGCTGAGAAACATCAGGTGTTAATTGCCACTCATCAGAGTTCATTTATTTTAGTTAGAGCCATTGATGTCAAATATTCTTTTCATTATTATTTTAGTTTAATCATGAATCATGATAAAATTGCAAAATAACTAAATGCAAAAGAGAAGTTACTCAAACGAGGACTTGGTGAACAACTGCAGCTATGTTTCACGTATGATGTCATTTCTGATGTGTTACCTCTTTGCAGCATTTTATCTATCATAGGATGTGCTCTAAGAAGAAAAGGATGCTGTATGATAAAACATAGATATACACAAAAGAGAAATTCCTTGGTGCAGCGCTGCTATAATTTGTGCTATTAAGCACTCCAGGAACGTGCATGATTTTTGGTTTACAAAATCCCATTTATTTGTTTCTTTCTTACTGCTGTTCACCTTTCAGTTCTCTGAAAACAGCTGGAGTTTGCTTCTCTGAAAACAGCTGGAGCCTACCTACATTATCCACAGCTGCATGAGGCTGTGGGGAATGTAAGTAGGGGAGAGTAATTGTGGTTGCTCACAGTTTTAATCCATAGTCTCTGACTCTGTTATATCATTATACAGGACAGGTACTTGTATATTAATATTGCTAACGATTTCCCTCCTTTATATGCTTCACACATCTTTGTTTCAAATTGGATAATGACTGATCGTTTCACGTCTCACAATGCAAAAGACACAGCTGGTTTTGCAGGTTCTGCAATCATTAAAAATCAGCTGCTGTTCACTGGTATTTTTCAGTCAGAGCTGTAACTGGATTGGGTTTCCTTCCATTCCCGGCGGCTCCTCTGAAGGTATTTTAGGACAGGAAATCACAAACTGAACTGAAGCAAAGTGGAGGAAGGCAGGCCCATTAAAAATGACTAAATGAAATGAAATTATTACAATACTGCATAAAATGGAATGTGTAATACT
Organism: Arrhamphus sclerolepis; assembly: GCA_037176975.1. Classification (NCBI taxonomy): domain Eukaryota; kingdom Metazoa; phylum Chordata; class Actinopteri; order Beloniformes; family Hemiramphidae; genus Arrhamphus; species Arrhamphus sclerolepis. Next base: position 5,640 of record JBAMYA010076912.1, on the reverse strand, counting down.
GACACGTGGAAATCTTTCTTTTGAAAATGTTTACATATGCTGTGCTTGTTTTGTTTTATTGTTTTTAAATGCTGTTATTTTTCTGACAGTTTTTTTGGCTCACTTCATCTTGATTTTTAGTTAAATGAGTTGGATTTTTATTATGATTATTAAACAAAAGTCAAAGCGTATCCAGTCTGGTTTCTCTGCCTGGCTGGCAGCTGATGTGCAGATGGTTGGACTGCTGCTGCCGCTTGTCTCCAGGCTCACCTGTTTCCCATCACCTCATCAGCCTGCAGCTACATATTCCCTTCTCTGCTTCATCAGATTGTTACTACTAGTGGTAGTCTGATTCACCATATAACTCGTGGGTTTTATCAAATGTCTTTGGGGGCTAAGAGATGTGCTTCGTTGAAAGAGCCAGAAGTCACTGGGGATCATATCAGGGCCTTTCCAAGTGGAAGTCTGCTGGGACCCCCAGTCCCAGGCTGACTGACTGCCGAGCTTCCTTTTGTTTTCTTCATTTATGTAGCTCAGGTATTGCAACAGAGCAAAAAGAAGCCGACTGATAATGTAGCGATATACCTTTCTGTCTGGTTTGAAATTTAAAAAGAAGATGAAATACGCAAAGAAGAGGAAAATCCGTGGAGGAAATCCATAGGAGGACATACCATGCTACCAAACCGGGCACATTTATTGCAGTCCATGTTGACAAAATGCATATAACATTTTTGGGGAAGTGCACATCAGGACAACTGTGGAGGTCACAGCTTTATGTGAACTGGAACTGATATATGTTGAGCAACACAATTTCTTTTGTTTTTCTTCTTCTTTTTTAATGACATTGCAGCATTTTATCCTTTTACCTGGCTTAAAAACAACGAAGTAGAAGCTGGAAATGCATAATGCTAAGCTGACCAACTGCAGAGGTGCATGTCATGCTAAGGTAGAGGTTGTGACGTAGGGTTCCCATCTAAAGGAGATATATGTCATCGGATCAACACAGAAGCTCAACAACTCTTAAGAAAAACACAAAACTTAGGATCCGTCTGCATTATCATCTGTCCGCTAGTGGTGAAATAAACCTTTTAATTGTCTGCTGTACTGCTTTTTCAATCCTGTCAGTTTCAAACTTAACAAAACTAAACTTACCAGAGATACAAAAACTGAATTGAGAGGAAATTAGATTGTTTCAGTTTTTATTGAAACAATAGTCACTGTAATAAGTAATTATGTAAAGTTATTTCTCTGTGCACAAATGAACTTCCGTGCTGGTAGTAAAAAAGTCTATTGTTTTGTAAGTGTATATGGTGTTATGGATGTGCAGTGTTGCCCATTATGTTTGGAATATGAGCAATCAGATCCAGGGACCCTCAACAGAACCAACCTTTGTTATCAGCTCTGTAATCTATATCATTTTACATTTTGACAGTTTGAGCACTGCAGCAGTTCTACATAAACTTCTTCACACGGCAAACATTTTAATTTAAGTCTCCACAAACTATGGGTTGAAACAAGCACAAGATAAAGGCTGAATCAAAATGAAAAGTCCTGGGAAATGGTGCTGGTGGATACACAATCCTTACACTGCAAAAATTAGCATTTTACATTTGAGGGAATTTAATTTGGCTTCATTGGTTCGGTTGAGGATGAAACCTCTCACTAAAACATACAACATACATATGAAAACTTTAACTGTGCTGAGAATTGCAGCATACAGGACCAGAACAGCGATCATTTAACTTTTAATGGACCTCATGCGATGAAGATCTTTCGTGTTTGTGAGAGCCTGCAACATGAAAGCAGCAGCTTCTTTGGTTCACAACATGCATCCATACATCACATTAAAACAGCTCATACATAGTTAATAGACATTATTATTTTATTTTTTTAAATTTCTTTGACTTTAACTTTTAACTGATCATCATCATATTGATTCATCTTCATTCATATTTATTTATTTAGTGTGTGTGTGTATTTCATAAATTCCTTAATGGCAAGCATGTAAGATGTGTATCTCAGCCAAGATGTTTTCAACGTGAAATACGAATTTCTAACAAACGAGTTGTTGCACTGTTTGTTTTTAGAAAGTAAATTTTGCGTTAATCATCAGAATTTATTTAGTTTTTTGCAGGCGATGATTAGTTAGGGCCACACAGATTTTGCAGATGCCATGCTCACACGGAGATATACAAAGGTTTTACAGAAGTATCTTGATACTACACAGATGTGTTTTCTTTTTTTTTGTTTTTTTTTAGTGCTCTTAGATGGACAGATGTGCAGTTCAGGCCCAGCCAGTGAACACTGGCTCTGGACATGGCAGTCTGTACGCAGGCCAGCTGCTTCCAGTCTGGCCGTGAGAGTACCTGATAAAGCAGGAAGCATTGTGTAGACACACGGCAGCTGGCACTAATGAACATCTGACATTTTAAACAAACCAATAATTGCAGATGTCCTGCACCCTACCACTGTCTGGAGGAAGTATTAGTCAAACTGATACTTTTACAATACAGTCAGCACACACTATTCATTATTAAAATGTAAACTGATCACTGAAAAATCATTTAGGAATTAAACTATTGTGTGCACTGACACATTTGTATAATTATATATTATTGTTATTATTTATATTATATTGTATAGAATTCAAACTCCTCTTCTGTACATTGAAACATCAAAACCTCCAAAGAGTTATATAAAAAAGTCAGAAAATGTTTATAGTGCTCAGAGATGCTAAGTAAGCATGGATTAAGGGAAGTGTTGCTGACAGTTTCGTTTGCTGGCCAGCTTGAAAAGCATCTTAAGTTGAGTACTTTAATTTGTTATAAGAAAATTAGGAACTACCATTTAATAGCGGAGACACTAAAGGAAAGGCTCCGCATGTGAGCCGCCTTTCTTGCTTTCATCTTTCTTCCTCTCTTTTTCCAAATTTTCACTGGCAACTGTTACATTGATGTTACATCTTTATTATGATCCTTTGGAATGCCATGTAAAATTGTTAGCTGGTTTTGCAGGTTCTGCAGAAAGAGAAGCTCTGTATTATACTCTCATACACCGGGTTATCTGTCTGTCTATCTGTCTACCTGACTGCCTGCCTATCGTATTTGTCTAACATCCTTGGACGCAATTCTTTTTCTGTCACATTCATTTACATTTCACCAGTATTGACTGTTTGCTAGATTACTAATATTCAGTTAAATTAAATTTCTATTACATCTATTACACAAATTGTCTCTGGGCGCTCCACAGAGACCCAGAGCATGAGCCCCTAGCAACAATGACAAGCCAAATGGGGGGAGGGGGGGACCAAGGGAAAACTGCCCTTTGGGAAGAAACCTTGAACAATAATAGCCAGCTACTGCTTCTTTAATTTAATGTTTGTTAGACTTCAGTTGGGGGACAGCAGTAGGGAAATGTTCTTTCACACATTAATGATGGAGATTTGTGACCAACAAGCTCCAAGCTGACTGCCATTCATGGGTTTTCTGTATAAAGTTAGTCAAACTTAGGCTAACCTTTAGGCCTCTTCTCTTTTGGAAGCATCATTTTCTTCTGTAAGTTTTATCAATAGTGCAATAGTGCACTTCTATTTGGTGCATTAGTGCCACCAATTTTTGAGGCATGGAATCATTATTATAATCTGATTATCATTTTTTTGGGCAAAGGACAGAGTCATTTCAGGGGACCTGTGGCGCTTCAAACCGCGGCAGTTTATTTGACAAGATGTTATAATTTCGAACTGCGTGTCAAGTCAGGTCTGTACAGTGAGCAGAATGAACAAGGAGCAGCATGACAGCTGACAGACATAACAGCGAGCGTTAAAAAACAAAACAAAAAAAAAGTTGCTTTATATACATTCTGAATGGCAAGAGTTGGTTGTGTAATAGCTGCCAGTTCTGCCAATTTACCCGTCTAGCCAGAAGCTGTCCCTGTGGGTTGCTGGATTAGACACATGAATGAATTGCTCCTCATTTGCCAACAACTGTGTATCAGTTACTGCCGTTGGCTTTTGTGCTGTCTCCCAAAACACAAATTTAAAGCATGTAAACACATCCTGTGCAACATTAAAAATGTGGGCAGCTATGGCTTAGTGAGTTGACTAGACCCGTCATGTGATCGCAGAAAACTAAGCACTTCAAAATAATAAATACATTATAAGTGTTGTATGAGTGTGTGCATGGCTGAATCAGACGCTGGCTGTAAAACTTTGTTGGTTTAAGATTTAAAAAGTGTTACACAGTATGAATGCAGACGTAAAATGGGATTTATAATTATGCCAATCCAAATTATTATTATAACGGCTAGGCACTACACAATCCTTCTAAAAATCAAAATTTATGATACAACAGTGCACACAAATGTAAAATGCAAAAACCTTGTGCAAATGTTTCTCTCCACTTGTGTTGAAAGAAGATTTATCTTTTCTCTACAGCGAGCCGTGCCCTTTGATCTGAGAAAGATAGACTCTGGGCTGCTCTTGTGAATTCAGCTCTCTCCTTCGTGCTTCTGATCACTCTGACACCCAAGACCTTTTCTTTCTCAGATCAAGTTATAAAACTCATTGTGATGATTGATCAAACCTCAGGATATCTACCTCAAAAGCAAAGAATGACCTGGCACATTTCCTGTGCTGTTAGACACAGCATCTGACATTTGTTTCAAACTGTATCTACTGTATGTGTGTGTTTGCACAGTATGTGATGAACTGGTTGCAGTGATTCAGGAGACTGACCAGACCTATGTCACTGATGTCAGGTTTTTGTGTTTTCTTTAGGGCCTTATGTGATTTTCTTGCCTTTTTTCCTTTCCTGGTTTAAATTGCACTAAGAAATGAAATTCATTTTCAAGGTGCTCATATTCGTTCTATCAAAATAGTGATTTGCATTGAAGAAAGTACATGGACATTCACGTCATTGATGGCCTTGATCTGTAAGACAGCTCTAACTATAAGCGTTTCATTTAGAATTTCTCTTTAGAACGAAACACAAAGGAGACTGAAAAATCCAAAGCTCATAGGTTTATACGCATTCCTTAAGTCCTTTCCAAAAGACAGAAGTGACATTTAACATGAGATGTAGGTCTAGAAAGGGTGGAAATCAAATCAAACTTTATCTATAAACCATTTTTCAGACAAAAATGTAGCACACAGTGAGCCTTCAGCAATCCGGCTCCCAACCTCGGTCCGGGAGGCAGACTCCCTCTCTACATTTAACGTTAGGCTAACAGTGTTTCACAGTTGCTAAAACGCATTTCTTGAAACTTGAAACCACTGTTTTTTTCAAAACTGTAACAATAAAACTCAGTTTTCAAACTACATTCACCAAACCTCTCACTCTTCTAGCAAAACTGAACAATCACAATTAAGACAGTTTTATCTATGTTTTTTAAAATCAAACAGTGTTTTCAGATCATACACGCAGCAGTCAGAATAAAAACACTACTCAGTAGTCATTACAAGCTACATGAAAAAAGAAAAGAAAAGAAAACACACCGTTCAGGGACGTAGCTCCAGAAAAAAAAGTTGATTGTTTTGTGAGACAAGAAATGCATTTTACATTTTCCAAAAGAAATATTCACATCTCAGTAACATTTAAGATATTGCATAGTGTAAGTGTAATTTTTCATTCAGCTTCAACATCATGTCTTTCTGCTCGGTCAGGC
>JBAMYA010076865.1:0-24108 GCA_037176975.1 Arrhamphus sclerolepis | reverse complement strand
AGAACATCCACAGTAGCTTCCTGCAGATGTTAAACGATCGCAGCCTCCTCAGGAAGTACAGTCTGCTCTGGCCCCTCCTGTACAGATTATCATTACCAACCAAAACACTGTGACCGCCACTGTTATGTGACATCTATGTGGAGCTGGAAGAGAAACTAATGAAAGGAAATTAACAAAAACTGGACATCAGCATCAAGCAGAAGTGGTGTCTGAAGAAGACCATCTCTGTGCACTGTGTAACAGCAGCAGTAGAAGAACTTTTAATGCAGCACAAAGAAACTTTGGTCTTTTTTTTTTTTCGGTCTTTTGCTCAGTCACCTGCTAAAAACAAATATGATAGACTGCAAAGGCAAGATGATGATCATGTGATCATATTCACAAGCGTTTAAAGGCAACTAGTGTTCATAACAACCTTCATATAAAGGCACATCCACAAAATTAAGACACTGGTTTTGAGGGAAAACATTGTGATTTGTTTCCATTTGTTTTGTGAACCATTCTCTACAGAAACGAAAGTACACTAAAAGCAAATCCAAATCGCATTGGTAGAGACATAATCAAGTAATGATGTGTCTCTGCGGTGGCTCTATATGAAAAGCAAATACAGATCAGTTGTTTCAACTAAACGCTGTGGGACTGAAGCTTGAAACTGTGTCACACCTGCATACAGGGTCACTTTCACTGGAAGCAAACCAGAAGAAAATTTTCAGCTCTCAAACTCCATAAATCTGATCTGTTGTGAACTTCGGGACCTCTGATGGGTTTCTTCTATCAATTAAAGAAGCAAAACCTGACTGGAAACATCTAGTGACCAAACTAAACATATAGCAGACAACTGAATGAATCACATTCAGAAAGCTCATATTGAAAAGTCATTTTTAATCATTAAAACAAAATCTATTGTAAAGACAAAGCTGTTTCTGTAGAGAGTGAGTGATTTCTTTTCCAATACACAGAGCTCATAAAACCTCAAAGGCAAAAATGAATATGCCTTACCTAAGCAAAAGTGAGCCTTCAGAAGTTTCAAAAAGTTTCAAGACCTCATAGCATCTCTTAGCTTTTAAGCTTTAATGAGTGTGGAGGAGCAGGTTGGATGGTTATTGGATATGGACCCTGCAGTTAAAAAAAGGGGGAAAAAAAGCCAAGAATACAATTCTCTGGGTGTCCTGCAGCCTGGCAAAATGCTGAAAGTGACTGACAGCTGGTGAGATGACAGCCACAACAGACCCCAGAGAGAAATATAGGTGTCCACCACAAACATCTCTGAGCTCACACAGAGATGTAACAAAAGAAACACTTAAAAAGAATAGCAGTGGCCAAAACCAGATACTGTCAAGTTTGAAGCTGAGTGTTTTAAAGTGGATAAACCTGTGGGAAAACTCAAACACTTTATGCTGCCAAACAGGAATATATAACAGGAGATGAAGGCAGCTCTGAACCTTAGTGTAAAGCTTTCCAAAGACATCATGGTTGACACATCAGATACTCATCTTAGCAACAAATACTATGCAGGATTTGCTGGAAAAGGTGGAAAATGTTTGTTTCTTTAGAGCACATGTTAGTCTTGACCTTGGAAAGAGAACAGTTGTTCTGAATCTTTTCAGGGCAGTAGAAATGTGAATCGTTATAATCTCAAAAGGAAAACTGACTGCTTTTAAAAGTGACCTCAAACACAGGCCACCGCATAGCCCAGTGGTAGAAACAAGCACCCCATGTACAAGGCCACAGTCCTTATGCAGCAGGTGGACTCCCAGCTCATGACCATACTTTGTGTGTGCTCCCCTCTCTCTCTGCCCCACCTGCAATAAAGGCCACTAGAGCCAACAAAATCTTTTAAAAAAAGAAAAAGTAAAAAGAAGTGACCTCAAATACAAAAACTATGTCCAAACAGGTTTCACTCCAACCTTCCACCACTGTTTGCAGCTTCTATCAGCGCGCTGTCAAGGTGTTCTATAACTCTTTTTTTCCTGCTAATGCGTGCATTTTACGAGGTCTCTTACCTTTTGTGACTTTCTTCAAGTGGAGCAGTGTGAATAAACATTGACACTTCAGAAGAATCTGGAAGCCCTTGTGGCTCTCCACAGGGAAGAGCATGCAAACCACCTCCTGGGGAGCAGCTTAGTCCATCCAAGGGTCATTATCTGCTTGTGATCAGAATACATAATGTTCGTGCTGCCAAGATGAAAGGCCTCAGGAGATGTCTGTTCCACCATGCATGTCTATCAGTTCACCGCACTCTATTCATCACTGCATCCATCAACATTTAAACAAGCTTTCTGGGTCATGACTCCCTCCCAGAGTGTGACACGTTTGACACGAGAAGAGTACATAACTACATTTCACCTCTCATAAAAAAAAAAAAAAAAAAAAAAAAAAAAGGAACAAAAATAAAACTGGAGGGTGGGAGTTTTGCCTCTTTCCTAGAAAGTGAAGTAAGTCAGTTGGCTAAATGAAGAGCCCCACTGTAGAGCTTATCAGGCTTGCACAGCATGAACTTGAGTTTCTCCACAGCAGCTTTGACATCAAAGCCCAGACTACCACCTGTGAGGGGCTTTTGGATAATGCACCCATATCATGACACCTAAAGGACTCCTATAGAGAGTGGAAGATAAGCTGCCATGCTTGCTGGGCCCATCTGTTACACTAGTCTGAGGGTAAATACATAGTGACATGAATAAAGCCATGAGGAGAGTCGCATAGAGTCCTGAGAAAAAGAAGAAATACACCTAGTGAAAATGTAATTTTTTTTATCTATCACAACTTAAAAACTGATCTGGTCCTTAGCCAGTCTTAAAATGAGGAAAATACAACCTCACATGAACAAGAACACATAACATATTCCCTTCTGTCATTATTCAGCCAAGCCAAAATTAAAAAAACACTGACTGAAATATTAAGTACGCCCTGTAATGAAGTAGCTTGAAGAACAACCTTTAGCAGCAATAACCTAAAGGAATGATTTCTCACATCATTGTGGAAGTATTTTGACCTGTTTTTCTTTTTTCTTTTCTTTTCTTTCTTTTTTTTGTCTACCTATATTTTGTGGGTTAGTGTCAAGATTGACAAAAATACAAACTAACACAAAAAAAACCTTGTCTTTTATGTGCAATTTGATCTTGCAGCGCATTTAAATTTTCTTGTGCACAGGTGAGAGTGAGGGTGAATGTGTCTTTCATCAGCCTTCTCAGCAGTGTGATCGAACTTATTTTTTGGTATCTGAGAGTGATTCTGTCAGAGCACCAAAAGCACCAACAGTGAAGCATAAAAAGACAAAGACGGGAGACAGTGGATGTGGTGTTTGTTGTAGGATAATGATTTGAATCATTCCAGAGCTGAAACAGTCCAGCAGAGATAGATAAAGCAGTGATGTTGACCCATGACAGTTATCCAGCACCAACCAGTAACCACAACCAGAACTTCAGACTGAATAACAGTTGGTACTGGTGTGTTGGGTCAGTGTCAGGTAGCAGACTTCCACTGGTGTTCTGGGTTCCCTCTCCATCCCATCAGGAACCATCCAGCCCAGCAAGTCCCCCCACTGGGTACAGGCAAATGAATGTGATGTGGCTCCACTCCCCCAACCCAGCACTAGCCCCCACACCCGCACCACAGCCCCACCACCCTATGACTGGGATTTCAATGTCGGCCAAAATAATGATTTATTTATTTCGTTTTTAATCAAGCAGCCCTAATCACAACTTTTCCTTTTTAAATGTCTATGGAACAGTAATGATTTACTTAATTAAATACACTGTCTGAATTTTGGCTTAGCTTTTGCCTGGCAAATGATGACATGAATCATATATTGTTGTTCATTTGAGATCATATTTACATTTCAAAACTTGGCAAGGACCACATTCTTTTTGATGTCTTATGTCTTTAGAACTGCAGCAGGTGTACTTTCTTTGTCATATCATTGTCAGTGTATCTGAGTGTATCTACTGCTGCTCACCACCATATTTGTACTCACTCTGCTGCTGATTACTTTAACTAAAAATGATGAAAACTGCTGTTACCAAGTTGCTAATTTTACTTCAAGTCAGGTTATTTTTACTTAGTGTGTGGCTCTGTGGCATGTCTGTCCACATGTGGTATCACACCTACGTGACAGTGTCTCATGCCAATAAAATCAATAAAGCAGAATGTGACTCATTTGAAAAAGGTAATAGAGGATATCCAGGACATCGTGTTGCCTCTTCTTGGATGTTTATTATGAAAGGAAGTCAATAAAAAAAGGTTTTGGGGCATTATTTTACATGGAAGAGATGATCTTTTGTTGACCAGTCAAAGGACTGCAGTCTAAAACACCAATAGGTGTTTCCCTATAGGAGAGTGCCAAAACGTTGAACAGTACACACTGGATATATACCACTTTTCACTTTTTACACTGGACACACAAAAAGATGACTACCGTGCCAAACTGAACCTTTTTATTTCCTTGTCACCTCAGACCTCACCAAAGCTGTGTTAAAATGCCTTTGTAGTCTTTACAAGCAGTGGCTCTCTCAGAAAGCATCGCTCACAGCAGACTTGTTGTGATTTAAATATATTTCAACCATCCACAATGAGCTAATGAATTAGGGATTTAGTCTATTTAACCTTTAAAGAGTTGTGGAACAGCCATGATAACAGTGCTTGGTATGTGTAATTAAATTCAAAATCTCCTTGTCCAACATGCCACAGCATGTTCTCAGAGCTGACAGCTCCTGCAGAGCTGAACAGACTGAGTTATGCTGAGCGTGATAAGAAGAACTGGTTTTCAAGTGTAAAATCTGCTCAGGGCTGTGTTTTCTGAAAGTAAAGCATATGTCTTTGTCTCCAATCATCATTTGTCAGTCATTAAGATGCGGTCCACCTCAGATCTAACACATCTTAAACAATTACGCACAGTCGAAATAAATGGCTTTGTCAATGGTGTCAATCTGTTAACAAGGAAAAAGCACAGGACTGTAAAATATATTTGATGATGAAATGTTTAGAGTGGCCTGATATTCCGCTTCATTGACAACGAACCATCTAATTTACTATGTCTTTAAAGCTTGGAAATCTTTTTATGCCATTCTTGGTTTGCAAAATAAAAACACTGTGGACATGATTAATTACAGCAAAGCAAATGAAACAGCAAACAAACAAAAACACAGGCTCATTAACCTCAACTCAACTTGAACAATAGGCAGAAAAAGGACTATTATTTTGACAACTCGATGCTTGAATCAAACATTTTACTAATTAAGCCAGCAAATAAACTTTCTGATCTGATTCAGTGAGACTAATAAGTGTTGAGATGGGACAGTCCTGACAACTAAACCCTGCATCCATAATTAAAAAGAACCAGGACAGAACACAATAAATAACAAAAGGGGGGCAGGACATTAAGGACAGAGTACGGGGAGTTGAAACAGATTGATGATAAGATAGAGATTGACAGACACACAGACAGATGCTTGAAATGATATTTGGGTAAACTCTAGCCTCACCTTGCCTCCCCCTGATTGATCACCATGTACATCTCCCAGGACATATTATCAGCCACAGCTCCGTGAGGTACCAACAGGCTGACCCCTGGAAAACAAACACAAATGTGTCAACAGAAACTCCAGCAGCCTGACAGCAAAGGGCAAAGTAAGGGCTTACAACGTGTCGGACATGCTAAGGTTATGGGGATATTTATTGGAGTGTTCAGGATACTGGGAAGAATAAGTGGAACGACACTTCTTCATGTTTTTGAAATGAAACATCTTAGGTATATGCTGAATTAAACCAGAAATTTTCGGTATTAAGTACAACATAAGGCAAGTAAGAGCACATGACATAAAGGGTCGTTTTAATCGTTTTATATTTCCCAACATAAAAAAGTTGAGTTAATTCTAGTGTAATTTGTGAATTTGTTAGTGTGGTCGTGTCTCACAGCTAGAATGCTGAATCTTGGTTAGAGTTCACATGTCCTCTCTGTGCCTGCGTGGGTTTTTCTACAAGTACTCGGACTTCCTCACCTTGTCCAGAAACGTGTATGTTAGATTGATTGGTGGTTGGTGCAGTAGCGCGTGTGTGTATGCTTGTCACTGTGCGGCTTGTGGGTGGACTGGCGACCTGTCCAAGGAATATCCTGCTTCTCATTCAGTGAGAGCTGAGATAGTTCCCTGTGAACCAGAACAGGGTGAAGTAGGAGTAATGGAGGAATGACTTTGCCAAGAAAAGGCTTGAAGTAATAGAGGAAAAATCTGAAGATAAAACTTGAGAGATTGATGGGTTTAAAACTGAACAGCTTTTTCACAAACCTAAAATAAATGATCTGAATAATGTCAATATCTACTTTAGATTTTAAGAAATGACCTAAAGAAAAAGTCTAAAATAAAATAAATGGATATGCATCATTGTTAAGCTGTTCCCTGTGGATATAAGCAAACCTTATAAAGAGTAGATGAATCAATACCTGCAGCAGCAAACACATCTGTCTGAATAAGGCACTTTGGTCGAGTAGAAAACAGTTTTGCTGTTTATCCAAACCAGCTATGTTTACTGAAGTTGTGATTACACAACATCTTTGAGGAAGCAAGGGGAGCTTTTTCTGCCAAGTGTCAACACATCAGCACTGCCCTCCACTGTTAACTGACACTATTCATCTGCTGCTGTGTGAATCAAAGCTTTCGCATGCAAGCACAGAGAATATATAAGTACCCTGCTTTACAAACCGAAGGTTCTGGGGAGCAGAAAGGGAGATGACAGATAAAGAAGTGTTTCAGAAACCCTGTAGAAAGTGAATATTTTGTCAGAACTCAGTCATGTATGAAATGTGTTCTAACTAGTCTGTTTTTATCACTGTGTTAGTGATGTAGCTCCGCTACTGCCACAGACAGAAGCATGATGTAGAACATAACCAGTTTTTTTCTTCTTTTGAGTTAAAAGTCAAAGCACATCCATGTTATAAGCACATCTGTGTGTGTCTTTACATATGTTGTACTTTATTGTCTTGGGCCTCATTGTAAATCTGTGAGTAGATTTGCACATAAATCACGTCCCTGTCAAAAACCTACTCCAAATTCATGAATTCTGCATAAAACTTGGACTTGATCATAACAACATGTGTATGTTCATGAATACCAATCAATCACAAACAAGCAGTGCACTCCTGCTGCTTGTTAATTAGCAAAAATCCGTGCCCAGGGACCACTACAGAAGAAGCTGATGACTACTAAAGGTGCAAAATCAGCTGCATGTCTCCTTGTGGACATGGCACATGTTTAAAAAAAAAAAAAGGAAGAGGAAGAGACTATTTTTGCATGAGGTAATAGAGGTGCATATATACATTCAAACATATTTTATTTTGCTCTATTAGGACAAGCACAGCAGTGGAGATATAATAAACTCTGATGCTTAAATATGTGAGTTTCCTATCAATTACGATAAATGTGTTATATTATTATTCATATTTATTTATTTTTGTGTGCAAGGCATGTTTTATAGCTAGCTGCTCACTGTGAAAATAGCAGACAACATAACACATTAATGCAAAGTCTGATAATGATAAGCAACATTTATGTACACTCCTTATTTACAGAAGCTCTATGAAATGGTCGGAGGCAGTAGATTGATTTTGTTCTGCTCATGTTTCATGAATGAGGCCACTGTATATACCAGAAAGTGTCAGGACCCTCTAGATCTCTGGAAAAAGGTTTATGACATAATCAGATCTGATTTAATCTTATCAAATTCATAACATAACAGTCAACAACTGAACAAAATGTGTCTGACAAAATAAATCCTTCAAATCTGTCAGTCCGTTGTGGTCTTGTTGAAATGTGAAGGGCTAAATACAAGAAGCCCACCTGTTTTTAATCTTTACTACCTGAGCAGTAAAACTGTCATTTCAGCTCTGTGATTGGTGGACAGAAAGACTACAATGTCAAATGACAGTTAAACTGACCAATTACATCTGTCGTCTAAATGGACCTACACTGTTTTAGTTAACTCAGTTCTCTCTTGTCTCTCTTTTTCTGTTGGCTCAAGATGGAAGTTGAAACATGAAAGAATGTGAGTGAAGAAGATATTGTTTCATATTCATTATTAATGCCATTTTCCACAATAACTGCTAGAGTGTATCGCCAAATAAGAACTATACTAAATATTAGTTCAATGCAGAACACCAAGGCATTTCAGAGGCGTTTTAACAGTGTGTTACAGTGGGAAAAGATTCAGGATTTGCTACTGGTGTATGCTTGAAGGAACTGTATACTAAAGATATTTCAACCTCTTTAAAGCACCTGAAAATGTACTGTTTTTGGACTTATTCTCAAGTCAATCCCACATTGCTAATAGCACTGGGTTAATAGCACAAGGATGCATGATTTGCATGTTGTGCCTCCTCACCACTAGACATGGGGGTAACATATGTCCATCTCTTAAAAACAGTATGACATGTTTTTACTGCTTAGTAGGAAATAAATTCCTGCATGGTGGAAACAGTATAAGTACCTCTTAAGCTTTTAAGTGTAGAAAGATGCTGGAGCCAATTAGTGTTCTATCTCTATTTCAAGGAGCTAAAGGAGCTAATGGTTTCTTAGATAAATTCAATCTGACTATATGAGAGGCCCCAAACTTAATAATATATTTTCTTTGCCAAATTATTCAATGAGTAAACATCTGTGATTGATCTAAACACATAAATAAAAAGAACCACATCCCATAAGATTAACGGAAATAGACTTGTATGTTTTAAGAAATGAAGAAGAAAAAAGAATTATCATTATTAAAAATGATGAGCCTATCAGAATCCAACATCAGCAAAGTTAGAATCTCTCAAAGTTTTGTAAAGCTGTTCACCCTGTGAGAAATATGGCTATTTTGGATCATACAACAAAAGGTGTAGAGAAAGCGTCAGTAATCTGCAGTGAAGTGCTGCGTATGGCTGGTGTTTCAGCTTAATGAACAGCAGTCCCTGCACACATGCTGGGTGAGTGCTGCAAAAGCTCCTCCGTTCACACCCTCAACCTGAGAGCTGACCACAGGGGGCTGATTTCACCGCTCCTCTCCACGGCTGCTGATGGCCATCACCACAACCATCGCAGAGTCGTAAGTGTGCCGGCTGGAGTGGACTGTTGACCTTGTGGACAATTGTAAAAGTCTATACAGACATCTGCAGTTGCTTCAAAAAGTTGGTGTGACCAAAGACTGCCTCAGAGAGCCTGGAAAGGATGCAGAATATATTCATTTCCAATACTAGACACAGTAGAAGTGTTTTTGAAATGTTCACTGTTTTTTTTTTTAAATCTTACTTCAATTTTCCTCATTTTTTTCTTGTAAGATTTCTTTATTATGAGAAAATTATCCCTTTTTTTTCTTGCTCTCAGATTTATTTCTCCTTCAAGTTATGCCTAGTACTCTGGTGTATCTCATTCCCACTAGTCCAGCACAGGGCCATGTAGAGATGAACATGACAAACCCCAGATAGATACATTTGGGCCTAATGTGGACTACTTTCAACTCAGGCAAGTCCTACGTGAGCCAGGTGGATCCCTCAGTGCCAGAACTAGGCTAAGCATGTGTTGTATGATTGAGACATAGCCCAAAATCCATAATCTAGTTTAACAAAGTGTATAATAAAGTGTTTTTTTTTATTTTTTATTTACTATTGTTAGTAGTAAATCTGGACTGCTGGATCCAGAGTGGTGGGCTGCTGTGGTGCAGCGCCCAGGGAGCAGGTGAGGATTTCAGGTGCCATGCTCAGGGGAACCTCATGCATGGATGTTGACATGGGGAAGCACTTCTTCAGGCACTCCCCCCACCCACATCATTGGTACCGGCCGGGGATTGAACCGGCGACCCTCCAGTTGCCAGCCAATACACCAGAGAAGCCCTTGGTTGGTAGTTGGGAGGACCAGGTGTGACCAAAGGCCTACTGTCTACTGAACACGTGGCTGAGCTTAGGCAGCCACATTCACCTTGAGTCAGTGCTGCCATTCAAAGCCAAGAAAACTGCAGAATTGTTAAAATTTTGGGTGATTTATTACTGCTGTTAACACCAAAATAGCCTAACTAGCAGTACTCTATCAACGCTAAAACTGTACAGGAGTACAACAAGCTGTATCAACTGACAAAAATTTGTGAATCTGTTTGACTTTTGAGGTTTTGTGAGACTCAGCTACATAATGACTAAGATAACTGACAAAATACCCTGAAATTAGATGAGCTGGTTTCGTTGGACACTTTTAAGGGCCTCTGGATGCCTTGTTGGTTTACTCACCCTTGTGTGGATGCTTTGTTTGGTTAACTTATACGCTAGTCTCACTTTGTGACTTTGTAATATACAAATCTTTATAATTTTATCCTTTTTTTAGATTTTTATTTTGGCTCTTGTGGCCTTTATTCACAGTCAGTTGACAGGAAAAGGGGACAGGGAGAGGGAAAGATGGGAGTTGAACCCATGACCGCTGCAGAAGGACTGCAGCATGGGCCACATGGCAGCACACAAATCTTTATTTTTAATATTATATATGTTGATGACTCATGCAAATGTTTTTATGTATGTAATATGTTTGTCCCTAGAGCCATGTTTTAGGTGCTGCCTCTTGGCCAGGAAACTCTTGTAAAAGAGACGTTTAATGATGAGAAGCTGTAACAGCTGGTCATTGTGGAAGCTGAGAGAAAACAGTGTAGGGACTGCTTTTGATTACTGACATCAGTAAAATGAAGCAGTTCTTGTCCAGTTAACAGACTCAGTATGTACTTTTATCAACTTCTATTGAAGCTCACCTGCGTTTGGCACCACCAGCCGTCCCCCAAGGTGTCCAAACACATCGCTTGTCCTTGTGTGCTCTTTGCTGCCGTTGAAAGGCCCGTTGAGCATGAGCAGGCCTTTGTTGCGCCTGTCTGCCGTGCTGCTGTAGTCGTGGCTCAGGTCTCGCTGAAAGGCCTCAGCAGGTGCTTTGGCGTGGAATTCAGCACGCTCGGCCACACCTAATGAAACCATGAAGGAGCTCTGAACTTTGACTCTGATGTCTGGGAGGGGATCAAAAAGCTCTTTGTCTGTGCTGTCGTGGAAACACAGGGGAGTGCTGTATGTCCGCCCCACTGTTAAATCAGGCTGTATCGAGGAGTTGAGAAGCAGTGGATTGCCTAAAGAAACAGAGAAAAAGCAAAACGGTCACTGCTTGCCTAGGAGTTAAAACCAAGTAACTCATGTAATTCAAAAAAAGAAAAAAAAGAAAAAAATAAGCCCAGCCTTTGTGTTTGCTTCACAATACTCCAACAAAGTGATGAAACTCTCTGGTCACCTAGAAACAGCTAAACAAGGTCAACAAAATAAATCAAAAATAAAAATGGTCTTTGTTATTTCTTTGTTTAGCATAACAAAAATAACCAAAAAAATGTTTTAATGTTCAATAGCTAGAAAATAAATGCGGTATTTTTTCATAAAAGGAAGAAGAAAATGTTCCACTGTTGGAACAACAGCAGTTGCTGAAGATTGAAAATTAAAATTATATTCACTCTAAATGAATTTGTATGAATTCCTGGATGTCATCAGGTAAAAACATTTTTTTAGCTCAATTAAGGTTAAAGAGTCACATTTGAGGGGCTCTGCAGCTGACCAGTGTCGCTCCAGTGCCAATTAAATCAGCATGTCCAGGCCGGCGACAAGAGCATCAGAGGCAAGGGAGCACAACCTGGACAGCAGGTCCAGGACTCTGAGCCACAGTCAGGGCGTTAGATTTAATTACCATGCACATACACAGCTTGATCTCCATAATCCATCTGCTGGAGTCAGCTCCTCTGGATGCCCAGTTGTCCTCCTGAAGGAGAGGCAGAAGGGACAGGAGAGGCCTGCTCTGTAAATGATGGGAGTCCTTCAGCTCCCAGTGTGTGTGTGTGTAGGTGTGTGAGTGTGTGTCAGTGGGGGTCGGGGCTTGGGTCTTCATCTGTGGCCATTAAATGTGACGACGCTGCCAAACAGAGCGAGCAGCGCACCGCATCGATCTGGCAGCCGTGCCAAGATCACAGCGAAGTCACTGAGTCCTTGCTGCCCAGCTGTTGCCTGGCGAGGGGTGCAAAGCGGGAGGCTAATGTTGTTTTATTTTTAGGAAAATCATTAATTATGGGGGATGGGATTGGTGATGAGTTTTTTGGAGTGGACCAGTTTTGACTTGTCCTTTCAAATCCCAACTTTTTCACCTGTTTTTTTTTTTTCTTTCAAAATGAAGTCTTTCACCAGAAAACAGTTTATTTATTCTCAATTTGATGAAGCACAGTTCATTTGCTGCTGCTCTTTTTTGCTGTGCATCTCTGTGAATATAGCTTTATGTAATGATAATTGCTGTTTAACCTTCCGATTTTCAGAGCTGATAGCTGTTTCAGTCCTTTCTTAAGAAAAAAAAGTTTTCAGTACTCATTAGAATGCAAAATACTAAATCACATGTTCAGATTAAAAGACTCTTTATATAACATGCTTATATACTTTGTATAACTCCATGGTTATGGTTCAAACTACATTATGGTTTCCATCATACACTATATACATACGATATACTGTCTTATTGCAGATGAACAATTTTAGAGAAATGCAGAAGCCAATACTGCGTTCAAATTAGTTTTAATGTTAATAATGGTCATAGCTGTATGTAGTACTCTGGTATGCTCATCCTTTTGCTGCAACATATGGCACACGATGCAACAGTTTTTAGAAGTAACAATTCTAAATGCCCGTTTTCCATCTGTTCTGAAATATCAAAAGCTAATAATAGAATTGTGAATCCAGCTTCATAAGAAATCACTGTGGTAAACTGATGTAATGTAGCCAGCTGCAAAATAACTACAATGTTTGTGAAATATGATTAATTTGACACATAATAAAAACTGATTAAATTCAACCATAGAAATATTTTCTCTTGAATTAACTAGTAATAAGTTTTACATTAAGTGTAGGGTGGAGATTAGATTTTGTCATTCATTTCCAGGAATCCATATCTAGTCAAGATGCAGTTACACATTGATTCCATTTTATTTCACTCTTCTAGATTAACTGTGTAACAAAACAATGGAAATAAAGTTTATGTTTTCTCCACATTGATGTTACAGGGCTTCTCACAAGAGGAATCTGCCACTTCAAAATCTAAGAAGTAAAGTACTCCAGGTAGCCAGACAGGGGTGATGCTACAAGTAAAATCGAAGGAATCACCAAAGTGTCAGTTTTGAAACTGATTGCTGCATTTGAACTGGTTGTTAGCAGATTATGTGTTATCTCCTGCCCTGTTTTTTTGAATGTTTGTCTCAGGTGACACATTTCTGAAACTTCTATTCTTGATTATAGACAGTAGCACATTATCCAAGGCCAGAAATGACAATACATTCCCTGTTGTGGTTTTTACTTTTTTTGTCTGTGTGTTTACATGGACAGCGATGTTCTGGTATCGATCAGAGTAAATGAATGTTCTGATTTAAAAAAAAAAACTATCATGTAAAATTGCAATCTTAATCTTAATAGGATCATAACTGAAGACTGCAGTAATCACATTGTCCCTGTGACCCTGCACAAGAATAACTGGGCATAGATGATGGATGAATGGATGGAATGAATAGTTTGACCACTCTAGACCTGAAACATGTGGCCTCTGCTCTACAGAGCACCTTCCCCTGATACGGTACCCTAACCCCAACAACTCAAGGGTGGAGGTCACACATTCTCCTCTTTGTCCAGTCTGCAGAAGATCCTCTTGTTAAATTCTGTAGTAAAACGCCAGATCAGGATTTATGCTGAGTCTCACATGCCAGCTGCAAAACAGCTGAAACAACTGCTGGCAGACATTCAAACCGGAGTTCAGAATGTCTGCTAGCATCTGTTTTATCTGTACGAAAAAGAACTATCTCTTCATTAACTATCCCCCCCCCCACACACACACACGCACACACACACACACACACACACACACCCCCTACAGTTTAATTTTTTTAATAAAAATTAAATAAAATTAAAAAATCCAGTTTAGAAGGAGAAGAAAATGGAAAAGTGCCACATTTACACAGAGCAAATTAAACATTATTCAGATGAAAAGAAATAAACAAACAAAAAATATATATATAAATCCAGAATATGAAATGAATATCCTTAAAGCAACAATTAGAATCATATTCAGAGTAAGGTGAACAAGTAGATTATTTTTGTTGACGCTACAGACTGTGTGCTCTGCTGGCTTGAGGTTTAGTTGTTTAGCCTTGTTAGGTTTATTCATATTGGGCTTATTCTGCAAAATTATGTTGTGTAAGTGATTAATTAAGTTTGTTCCAAACATTTTGATCGTTGGTACTGGGAGTTAGTTTTATGTCAAAGGCATTTTCAAAAAGTGGCCTTTCTCAATTAAAAAACAAAATAAAGGCTTGCTAACAAGTTTATTTAAATCAGGCAAGATTGATTTTTAAATGCAAAAACAGAAAAACCCCACAAAAGTCCAAATCACAGGTTTCTAGACATAAATGTTTTCATCCTCAAAAATGTTGTTTTTATGTGATTTCAAGTTCAAATTCTTAAGACAGTTTATGATCAAATGAAAAAATGACAGCATTTATAAAACCACAACAATTAGAATTATAATCACATCATTGCAGGTATCAACCTAAAGCATATATCCCTGCAGATAAACTCCACCCACTAAACAATCAGGCTGCATAACTCAGCCAACATTATAAAATATCCAAAGATTCAGCATGTACAAGCAATGCTTGTAGATGATCTTGGCCTGAGCTGCAGTCCAGTGGACATTAGCCCTCTGCAGCTGACACTCGATCACTGCTGATTTTTCTCCCCTCTGGTCGAGTGGAGAATGATCTGATTATCACTTGAGTGTGCATCTTTAAGAATGGGGTTGTGAAAATGGAATGGCAGCACTGAGATGAGAGAAGTTAATGAAATGTACCTCAGGTTGAATACCTTGAGGGATGGGTTTGGAATTGGGCCTCTGATTAAAAATCACTCAGAAGGAGAAGAAATGCAGAGAGACAGGGTCAGGTCCAAGATTCATTCTGCACTCTGCAGATACTCCGGCAGCAGAGACTCATCTGAGAGCATTTACAGACTCCTCAAGAGCACTTCTGTTGTTTTTAATTTTATTTTCTTTTTCTCTGTTATGGTTGCATATTAGGGAGGAGATTGCTATATGCATGAAAGTCATTTTTTTTAAAAAGGTTTTCCCCCAAAAGGACATGCTTAATTTCTTCTTATGATTATTAAAATAATGTGGAACTGTTAAGCATACCTCCATACAATCACAACACAAGTGGACTAATATAAAATGTCTTAACAACTTCATCCAAAACCAACTGGGGCTGATGTACAGTAAGAAGAGAGAAGGAAGGAAGTGCTCTACATTTCACTGGGAGCCTTGACCCGGCTGCTGCAGAGGAAATTGGAAAGGAGTGATTGTGGCCGGTGAAAGGCACACCAGGCAGGCTGTGGAGAGAGCTGGAGACCTGGCCTATTTAAATAGGATTGATGACCTGCTGAATGTAGCCTTCGTTCACCTCCCAACCACTTTCATCCCTCCCTACCAATCTTGTGACAAGAAGTGGGGGGCTGAGGGGGTGTCTTGACCAACTCTCCAGGCTCGAGGGAAGGTGGAAGGGGTGCAGCATGGACTCCTGTTGGAGGTTTCTTCCAGGATGGATCACCTGTCCCCACGATCACTTGTGGTAACCCAGAAGTGTCAGTGACAGTAATATGAATATCCATAGTGAAGCTGGCTGAAGCAGCAACAGGGGTTCAGCACAAAATAACTGAAATTGATGCTCTTTATTCCATACCACCTCCTTTTATCCATCAGTAGCTTAGGCTGGTGTAAGCTGATGGTGGAGATTGGTTACCCGACAGTCAAATCGTCTGGAGGGAGGGAGGATGGAATGGTGTTGTTGTCTGAGATTGATTATTTCATGCTACAAAATAACAGAGGAGCATGTCTGTCAAAACGGAAGGACAGGTCCTTTCACTGATTATGGAGGTATAAATCCTACAGCGATAGGGAGGCTGCAAGCCATTCTGCCAGATGAACATAAATACCATCTATCAGACTGGTCTTTCATGATGCTGCCTTTTGGCCTTGCAGGTGCTTTCTGCTGTCATCATGCAGTTGAAGGCAATGTGTCCTACCTTGTCTGGCAGTCTTGAAGTTGAAAGACTGGAAACCCCCAGTGAGAGCCGAGGAATCTATGACGTCCACTCCGTACTCGCTGTGGTTCTTCCTATACAACATGACTGCCACAACGAGGATCGCTACAGCGATGATGCCAGCCCCGAGGCCTGAGTACAGAGCCACGTCATTAGAGCTCTCCATACCTGAAAGATGAGATACAGAAAGAAACAACTTCTTATATGAAATAAATTCAACTTAACTCTTAACATAATTCTACAGAATTCTTCTTTAATGTATATTTGACTGATGTTAAGGTTTTACTAACGATTATGTATGCATTTCCATGCGTTCTGAAATATATGTGGCTTCAAAAGAAAGTGTGATATCAGAAAAATACATGTTTAAAAACAAGAGAATAATCTGGAGGCGTGGACTCAGGAAGAAGGAAACTTGTGTGACCTCTTTGGCTCACTTCTTATCTGTGCTTGAGGCGCTGGGTTACATTAGCTACTAGTAACATGACACACCTGAACTGAAGTGTGGGTGGCTCAGATGCATTGTGTGAGTAATGTAGATGCCAGGATTCAACAGCAAGACAGCTATGTGGAGGAAATTTAAAACAAACAAACAAACAAAATCATATAACCTGCTCTGCTGCATTGACTTTAATACTTATATATTCATTATACATAAGGCCCGTGAACTCAAGTTAGTTGTGAAAAGATGATACTGAAAGTTTGTAGTAGGAGTTATTCTCAAGTGTAAAAACAAGAGTCCTTCAGTAAATAAAATAACTTTCTTGGTAATTGGATGGAAGCAGTAAATTCTGAGTTTATGAGGATAACATGAGGAAGGATATCTCTAATTTAAGCAAACATAAAGATCAGACTGCTTCTGACACTCAAATAAATTAAGGCCCTGGTGACAGTTTGGAACTTAAAACACAAGGATGTATTTTTCTGATATTTCTTATGTACCAGGATCTATTTTCTTATTTATTACTATTTTTTGATGAAGGCCACTTTGCAAAAAAGAAAATAAAAGAAAGGGGAAAAAAGCTTTCTGAAGTTGCACAGAAAAGAGCATCATCTTTGTTGTATTAATACAAATTCACAGACTGTGAAGAAAAAGATAAAGTAAAGCGGTGAATATGTAGATGTTCAAGGGCAAACACAGGCAAGAGTTACGATGCGTTACATTGGCTCCAGCATGAAATAAGACAATAAAGATGGAAGGTGATAAGTTGGAGCTGCACATTTTTCTTATCTCTGCTATATTGTGCAACACAAGACACGAGTAAATGACCATGTGCAGCTGTTCCTCCATGCTGCTAATACGGAGGGTGATTCGCCTTACTACCTTCAGACCAAGCGATCTATATCTAATAGCTACAATGTCTCACAGGAAAGGAAATCAGAACCCATGCAGACAAGCTAGTAGCCAACAGCTGTTGCAAAGACCAGTGAAACAAATTGATCTGAAACATCCCTAACAGGGTGATCACTTGCTACTGTCTGGCTTAATGTTTTACCTGTAATCATTTAAGGTTTTCTCAAAGCCTCCAAATACAGCAGTCGAGGCACGACTTTTACTCTAAATTTGCAAGCTAATGAAAGCACTCAAGCTACAGTAGTGCTTCACAATCACTTACCCGGGTCTAACTCCGGCAAGTGATTGAAAGCTGCCACAGGAATGGCAGGACAGGACCATAAATTGGACAAATTAGCTCGTTTGCAATGATTACAACCCATTAATCCTCCACAACATAGCACATGTTCACTTGTCACAACTAATATATCTCCTGGATGAAAGTAGAAACACAGCTGTGATGTCACGGTTGTCATAAAAGTCAGGGACTGAATAACGACATGAATGCATAATGAGCATTTGCTGGGTTAATACAGGAATTGCTGAGATCAAGGGGAACTAAACGGCGGTAATTCATGATGTTTCTATTTCTAGTCTGCACTGAGAGAGTGCAGAGAACCATCACTCCTCTCTTCCATCACTCCTCTTGCTAACAAAATCAGCTTTTTTTCCTATGAATTCAGGGCATATACCAGATCAGTGACACATGGGAGCAAGGAAGAAGAAGATGAAAGAAATCCACAAAGGAAGACTCACTTTGAGGTTTAACATCATGTAGCAGCTTTCGATCTGCAAAGACAGAGAGATAGAATGAGACAAAGAGTAGAGGAAGTGGTGATTAAAGTCCAAGCCTCTGTGAAGTGACCGATAAGTGAGAAAGGTCTCAAGTCCAGCAGCCTGAGCAGAAGGGCAGGTGATTTATTTAGGAGGCATAAATCACACAATTTTGTATCATACTATATATGTGTACAATGAAAATGAAAATGACATTCTAATTAAATGAACACTGTAGTTCAGCAGAAGCATTTTTAATAGAATATGTAGAATGTTTCATGTTCTATTTTTGTTCATCTCTACATTGTCTATGATCACATGTACAGATACAAAGAAATAGATGGGAAAAAATGAACCTGTATCCAAATAAACGTGTGACACAACACCTGATACAGCATTGTTGTCTTAATAACAGTGGTGGTGGTGAAGAATCTCACATATATAGGTTTATAGTGGTTTTTTCTTGGTTATTGAAAACATTTAACATCTCCTCTGAAAGCCTTCTTCAGTTCTGGAGTTTCAGGTTTATAAGGTGACATTCATGTTTCGTGAGAAGCTTAGGTCACATGAATCTCTGATCCACGTGGATCAGTGTGACATTGTGACACTTATTGCTAAGATAACCCCCCTCTGCTAAGATTGGATGGTTAGCTTTTGGCAGCTCAAACATACCTAACTTTATTCTACTTTTTTAAAAATCATGATATGAAATTCTCTATGAATAAATAGTTGAACAGTTGCTGTTGAATCCTGGTGTCTGCTGGCTGCTGTATTACTTACGTAATGCATAACTCAAATGCAAGTGTTATTTGGATGTTTCTTTTCTTCTTTTTTTTTGAGAATTAAATTCATTAGCTAATCACTCAACAGTAGTTGAGTGCATTTCAAAGGATACTTCATTATATCTCCAGATTTCCTCCTTCTGATCGGTGTGCTGGTGGTCATTTTGACAATTATTCCACAATCAAAGAGAAATTAAGCCACAACGAGCCTCAGTATTCCTCTCCACCTCCATTCTGTTGTCCACAGTCACATGTGGGTCAAACATACCAAGCCAGTAATAACTAAATCTTGAATATGAACTTTCAGAAATGGCAATTCACAAACCTCTTTTTTTCAACATATAGCTGACTTTTTTTAAAAACAGGTAACTGTGTTATTTCATTTTCTTAACATAACAAAAACAAAATATTTCTAATGCATAATATTTAAACATGATAAGGTATCTCATCATGGGAGGTTTACAGAGTTTGGTCCCAGACTGTGGAGATATGAGATTGCCCCCGGTTGCAGAATTTCATCTCGATATCTTTGTGCACTGAGGCTGCCTCCAATAATGAGAAGTCTTAATTTTTTATCTCATTGTCAGTGATGGAGATGCTGCATCTCCTTCACACTTTGACCCTGCAATCCAAGTAGGCAGGATCTGGACATTCCTCCACATGTTCAGGACAACCGGGTGTCTAATTGCACATGATTGTCAGCACCTGAGGGTACCAGAAGCTCAAAAAAAGAAAAAAAAGAAAAAGAGACGTTGTTTGACATTGGCAGAGAATATCTGGTAAATCTTTCATGGGCGCAACCCACACTCTCCGCTCTGCTGCTTATCCCATAACTGCATGTTCCAGAGACAAGACTGAGCAACTACACTGCTCTCAAAAAAAAAAAAAAAAAGGAAACACCTGAACAACACAATGTCACTCCAAGTATATCACACTTGTGTGAAAACAACTAATTGTGAATCAATTTCACCTGTTGTTATGCAAATGAAACAGACAACAGGTGGAAATGAAAGGCATTTAGCCAGAAAACCCCTATAAAGGTGGTGGCAACCACAAACCATTACTATGTTCTTGTTGCTTCTGGCTGATGTTTTGGTCGTGTTTGAATTTTGTTAGTGTTCTCAGCCCCAGAGGTAGCATGAGATGATGTCTACAACCAACAGAAGTTGTTCAGGTTGTGCAGCTCATCCAAGATGGCACATCACTGTGAGCTGTGGCAAGAAGGTTGGCTATGTTTCCCAGCACAGTGTCCAGAGCATGGAGGAGATACCAGGAGACATGGAGAGGGCCTTTGGGGGACAACAGGACAGCAACAGGACTGTTACTTCCTCCTTTGTGCAAGAAGGAACTGGAGGAGCCAGAGCCCTGCACAATGACGTCCAGCGGGCCACTAATGTACTTACAGCACAACACCGTGCAGGGCAGTTGGCATTGACAGAGAACACCAATATTGGCAGATTCTTCATTGGTGCCCTGTGCTCTTCTCAGATGAGAGCAGGTTCACACTGAGCACAGGTTACAGATGTGGAAGTCTAGAGACGCAATGGAGAACATTATGCTGCCTGCAACATCCTGCGGTATGACCAGTTTGACATTGGGTCGGTCATGGTATGGGGAGGCATTTCTTTGGATGGCTGCACAGCCTTCCACGTGCTAGCCAGAAGTACCCTGACTGCCATTAGGTACCTAGGATGAGATCCTCAGACGCTTTATGAGACCATCTGCTGGTGCAGTGGGCCCTGGGTTCCTTCTGATGCATAACAGTGCCAGGCCTCATGTGGCTGAAGTGTCAACAGTTCCTCCATGATGAAGGTATTGATGCTATGGACTTGTCTGCGTGTTCCTCAGAACTGAATCCAATTGAGCAAATCTGGGACATCATGTCTCGTTCCATCCACCAACCCCACGTTGCATCACAGACTGTCCAGAAGTTGACTGATGCTTTGATCTAAGTCTGAGAGGTGATCCCTCAGGAGAACATCTGCTGCCTCATCAGAAGCATGCCCAGGCGTTGTGGGGAGGTCATACAGCCACGTGGAGGGCACACACACACTACTGAGTCTCATTTTGAGTGGTCTTGAGGAATTTTTACTGATTTTTGGATCAGCCTACAGTGTGATTTTCTACTTTTATTTTGAGTATGATACCAAATCCAGACTAATAATTTTGATTCACATTGATCATTTTTATGTTATTGTCACTCTGCTATACATTGAGCAAAGGTTTTCAATTGCAATATTTCATTAACTGAGATCTAGGATGTGTTATTTTAGTGTTCCCTTTATTTTATTTATTTTTAAGCAGTATATAACATAGCCCAGTAAGGCTCCAAATTTAACCACAGTGAACATGTGGCTAAAATCTTGAGAAATTTGTCATCCAACACAATTATTTGTCACATAAGCCACAGGCAGCTGTTCTACAATTTTGGGTACATTTGCATTCAAAATGGTCATTCTGAGAATGTCATTATTTGGGACACATTCCTAAGCAACAAGAAGTCTGTATGTAGCTCCTGTATGCCAACAGATGGCTGCTTAGCTAAATGTATGGCTAAGGGCTGACATTCACAGAGAGCAGTGACAGAGGTGTCTGAACAGGAAGAAAGCAGGACTTTGTACCTTATTGGCAAAAACAGAAGCCCTCTCCAAAATGTCACTGGATTTTTATTTTTTCTTTATTTTATAATAACACAAAAGAAAAAAAGTACAAGATAAAGATGTCTGAAATGTAGCCAATTTACAAATAGTGGCTATGTGCTAGGCTAACAGTAGCTTCACTGGTATAATTTTAAACTGGAAAATTGTTCACTCAAGACCTTCTTATATCCTGCTTTAGCTTTCTTTAGTTTTAGTTATATTATTTAGATACAAAACATTCTCCTAGGGCTGGCTGCACTGTTGCTGAGGGGTTTTAAACCCCACTGTGATGTAAGAAAGTCATGTGACCTCTTAAACCCTACGTACTGCCTGAAGGTAAGCTGCATCCTCCAAAGATGAAGTCAATGCACACATGCTAGCCAGACAGTGCAACTGACCCTTTGTGGGGCTTTTTTGCACAACTTATTCTGTGGCAGAATGATGTTGGACAAAGCATGCATAAGGACAAAGCAGACACCAGTCAGGACACATTTGCTGAAGTCTGGTTAACAATGTATCTTGGTTGTATGTATCATTACATCTGTAATGTTGGGTTCACACTGTGCAATTTCAGCCATCTCATAGGAAAGATGGGTAATCAAGGGGGAAAAAAAAATCAGCCATTGTAGCTCGAACACAATGGTCATAGATCTCACAATGAGACAGATGAAAGAACCATCTTGCAACAAAGACGGGCTGTTACAGATATGAAGTGGTGTCAGAAATTTGTGATAGCCTGTTGCTGCCTCTACGATCTCTGTCAGATAACCAACCAATAGGAGCGCACCATGAAATAACATAAATATCAGCACATCTACACAGCACAGTAGCCTAGCAACAACAGCGCCAAATACAATGGAGAAACAGGAAGAAAATGTGCAGCTCAAATGAAAAAAAAAGACGCTTAATTTTCTTGATTTTATTTATACTTTTCAAAGCACACACTGTGACAGTAATGACAACTTTTGAATCCTCAGTGCCTTAACACATGATTCAATTTATGTTCAACTGGACAGTATAATGTGCTGTAAATGAATTGCCTACTGATTTCATGTCATGCAACGTGACTTGGATTAATCTAGTAAGATTGTAAAAATTGTAGAGTGTGAACCCGGCAAAAGACAGAAAGTTAACTGTTCTCCAACCACACAAGCTTTTATCACTATGCTTCACTGTGTAAATGGTTAAACAATTATATGCCTTTTGTCACTTGTCAATTATCTTGTTTCTGATCAAAATTTGATTTTCTAATGGAGCAGTTTAGCTTTTTGCCGCCATGATATGTTTGCTCACACCAGTGAATAAGAAATTTTATTTTATGTGCATGCATGTATATGACCTGATACCAAACACCAGATTGTTTATATCTGCAGTTTGTATAAACCTGAAAGACTAGTATGATTTACAAATGTGAAATAAGCATGACAACAGCGTACCTCCTGTTCAAATGTGCATTTCTTGATCAAATATGTGTAAATATGGCAATGGTGATGACAAGAAAACCATGACAATGACAATACCCAAAAGGGAGAAAGGCCTTACTTTGGGTACACAGTCCATCTGTGCAGTTCTCCGTGGTCTCACTGTTTCCCTCGCACATTTTGCCTCGGTGTCTGGGCGCAGGAGAGTTGCATTCCCGAGACCGCTGCCTCTCACACTGGTTGTTGCACTCTGTCCATTTACTCCATTCGTCCCAGCCTCCGTCAACTGTAACACCATAGCACATACCACACAGAAAGATCAGTATACGAGTCGCCATATGAACTAAGATGGAGAACAGAGATGCAAGAACTCTAGAGGCAGTAATAATGAGGAAAATTAGT
Organism: Arrhamphus sclerolepis; assembly: GCA_037176975.1. Taxonomy (NCBI): domain Eukaryota; kingdom Metazoa; phylum Chordata; class Actinopteri; order Beloniformes; family Hemiramphidae; genus Arrhamphus; species Arrhamphus sclerolepis. Next base: position 613 of record JBAMYA010076865.1, on the reverse strand, counting down.
TCATTTGTTGCTGGATTATAAATTATAACTAAGAATCATTAATAATTTGTTCAAATAATACTTTTTTTCTGGTAAATGAGGTGATGAGATGTTGACTTGAATCTTATGTAGACAGCTTCAGCTCTTCCAGAGCACTAGCTGCCAGAGTTTTAACAGGAACCAGAAAAAATGACCTTATTCCTGTTCTGAGATCCTTACACTGGCTACCAGTTACATATAGAATAGATTTCAATAGGGCCAGAATCCATCACTGATCTTCTAGTAGAATATAAACCAGTAGAGCTCTGAGATCTTTACGTAGCAGTCAGCTGGTAGAACCTCCAGTTAGGACCAAACAGGATGAAAATGTATTTAGCTACTATGCTGTAGATATGTGGAGTAATCGTCCTCTTGATATCAAATGTTCTCCAACTCTAGACACATTTAAAGTTATACTGAAAACTCTGCTGTTTTTCCGTGCTTTTCATTCATCGGATTTTACTGCGCTGTTTTTACTGTTCTTTGTTTTAATCCTTTTTCTGTCCAATTATACATTTATTTCATTTTTTTTTTCTTTTAAATTAATTTATTTCATCTCAATGTCTTGTAAAAGACTTTGAGTTGCCTTTGAGTA
>JBAMYA010076846.1:0-24110 GCA_037176975.1 Arrhamphus sclerolepis | reverse complement strand
CCAGCTGCTTTTAGGATTCATTTGAAGATTTTAGTTCTCACTTTTAGAGCTCTTAATGATCAAGGCCCCTCATACATGGCTGAGCTACTAAGACCCTGCTCTCCCTCACGCTCCCTAAGCTCATCAGACCAGAAACTCTTGATGGCCCTCGCACTCATTTTAACCCTCGTGGTGATCGCTCCCTCCAGGCCAGAGCTCCTCGCCTCTGGAATGAACTTCCAGTCACCTTTACGAAGAGTAGAGTCGACTGAAGATTTTAAGGGAGAACTTAAAACGTATCTTTTTAGACAGGCTTTTTATTGATGTTGACTTCTCTGGGGCCTCTGTGAAGCTACTTGCTGTATATGTTTTATGTTTTATGCTGTTTATCCCTGTATTTTATTGTTTTTATTGTTGCTGTAAAACATTTTGTGATTTTATCCATGAAAAGTGTTCTATAAATAAAATTTACTTACTTACTTGGGAAGAAGCAAACAAACTATATCCTCAATAAAACTGCTTTCCTTTGCTCATTCTGGTTTCAGATCTTCCCTGGTGACTTCAGTCCAGATCCTAATATGAAGCAGTATGTTTACCTTCAAGCTCATTTCCCAGATATAACTCTGGAGAAAGTCGTCCTCGTGTCCTTTCACGCTGGCTTCATCTTCATCCAGACCGACAAGAGTCTCTACACCCCCAACAGCAAAGGTGAGTCCAGTTACCACTGCTCAGAAACACACACAGAACCGCATCAGAAAGAACTTTATAGCAAAGTAGGCTCACACACATGGAATTTTCGTTAGTTAATGAAGCCTCCAGTAGTATACGCTTATAAAAACATTAGCTAGCAGCCTGTACACAAGAGACAAACTCAGATGTTATAAAGGTTTAGATGCCTACAACCAGCTCTTTAATGGCTCATTAAAGGCCACGTAGGAACTTTGTACTGAACTTTGTACACGCAGCAGGTCTATATTATCACTGCAAATGTTAATTATTTATTACATAAAGTTTGAACAGAAAGTTACTGACGAAACGATCATAACATTTAGCTCAGTTGTCACAGCTGGACAGATGCGCTTGACTGATGCTGAGGAGCCATTTGTCTCTCTGGTCCTTTGACAGCTCCATGGTTCTCTGTCCTTGGTGTTTCATCACCTTGGGCAGTCTGTAATACGACCTCTCTACCTCTCATTCTCCGTCATGTCTACGTGAGCAACAAAATGATGGGATTACAAACACATTCACTTAATCCTTTGACTGAGATGTGTTTAGTTGTCTGCCAACACGGCAGCGCGTGGTGCATGTGACGTCACATGAATTTGCTCTCTTAAATCACCATTTCTGAGTGAAAAAGATGTTTTAGATGATATTCATCTGTCTTTCAGTATATTTCAGGATATTTGCATTGACCCCCAGCATGGAGCCTGTAGAGAGAAATCATACAACTCAAATGGATGCTTCTATTGCCATTCAGTTTGTGGTAATGTATTTCATCATCAATATGCACCATATTGTAATGTTGACAAAACTGTCTTAATGTGTACAGCACATGTTTAAATTGCCTCCAATATGCTTGCAAACTGACTGACATTCAACAATAATAATTTGCATATTTTCTATTTTAGTTGAATATGCAGTTGTAGTTACTAAATATAATAAATATCTCTTTTTCAGAATCCTGAAGGCATCATTTTTGCACTCGATCCTGTCTCAGTGAAGTTAGGGATCTACTCAGGAGATTTCAAACTTGGTGAAGTTGTGAGGTAACTGTTTTTATTTTATTTCCTCCACTGCTGGCACCTCCACTTAAACTCCTGAGAAGCTTCACTCTACAACTTGTCATCTTCATCTCTGTAGCGGCCAACAATGCCCGAGTTCTCAGAGGATTTTTTGTATGGACCTCTAGCTTGTTTTCCTTCCACATCTTATGATTCTTTTCTTTTCTGAAAACCAAATGATTATGATTTGTCGGAGACATGGTGCTGCAACATCAGTCGCTTCAGTAAAGATGTGTTGCAAGTGAATCGGAGTGAGAGGGGGATTAAATCAGTTTATGCAAGCCTGCAGGAATATGAAGGGCCTCAGAAAGAGATTTAACCCTTTTCGCAGCTGGAAAAAAATCTTTATTTATTTGAAAAATACATTTTACTCATTACCTACTAAGAAAAAGTGCAGTTCTGGCATAATATTTTTTAGGTCCCTCAAGGGCCCAGAAGGAAAAGCTTCATCGTCAAACCAAATTTAATTTTAGACAAAGATAGTTTTCAAATTATATTTTCATTTAAAAAGGGAAAATGTGTATCCAAACTACTCTCTGCTGAATAAAATCATCATTTGAAATTGCTTTTTGCAATTACTCAGGTTATATTTGTCTGATATCAAACTTTGATTGATGATCTTTGTTGGTAAGAGTGAGTTGCAGCACAAAGAGACATTTAGTTTGTATAAAGTTGTCAAGAGACATCTAGTGGCGAAAATTGGTCAGTGCGCTCTTTAGTTTAAAACTGCGTAACACTTTAATTACTTCTAAACCTAAAAGTCATTCTTATCTAACGACCTGAACGATGTAAGTGCTTTTTTGTAAGTGCATAAAAGCAAAAACAGAGGAAATCTGTATGAGGCAAATACCTTTTCACAGCACTTTACTTGCATGGCTGCAAAGAAGTGAAACAAGGGTACCTGTAGTGTCTATTTGTGTTGAGAGCAAACCACATCAAAGGTATTTTTGTTAAGACTTCACAAAATTGTCTCAGCCTGTGAAAAGAAGCAAATAATTAGTTAGCCTTAAAAGATCTCATGACAAAAGAAGCCTAGAAGGTCTAAAACAATTTAAAAGTGAAAAACAGGTCAAATCTTTATTGGCTGAAAGGATCAGCCATACTCTGCTTACATTGACATCTTTAAGTGGAACAAACAGCCGCAGGAGCTGCTTCTCATCTCCTGAAGGGCTGAGTAAGAGGGGGAAATCCAGAAGTTTCTGCTGCTGCCAGTGCAGAGGAAGCTTGTTGTTTCCTGTGGTGCGGGTCATTGATGAGGGTTATTTCATGCATTTCTAAATGCCCTCTTTCTGTGAGCTGCCAATTAATAAATGTAATTGTATATAGAAGTCGTTGATATGCAGAAAAGGGCAGCACAGCTGTGCAGTGGTTAGCACCGACATTCACAACAGGAAGGTTCGGTTGGATCTGGGTTCAGAGGCCAGAACATGTTCATTTCAATGACAATCATTGGATCTATATAGCAATACTGTATGCATACAGTGGCTTGCTATGTCTCCCATGACTATACATTCAATCCAACGCACAGGCAGAGCTGAGACAGAAGTGGAGATGGTCCCTCTCAGCCCAGTGGAGTTAAACCTTCAAACCAGCATTCAGAACCTATAATCGATGGAATCTTGCTCATGTCAATTATTAATTATTCTTTTAAATATTTAAACTGTGTGGTTAAAAGCAAGTAAGTTATGTACTCTTTTAATGGAAAATAAACCTGTTTTAACAGTTTATTTTAGCAGCAAAAACCTTTCCAGTGATCTATGAGGGCAAAAAAATAAAACAATACTTAAATAATTGCTCATTAATCGAATTAATCGGGATATTTATTTGAGGTCATATTTTTTTTTCTGTGAAGGGGTAATGACTTATCAGCTCATCCTGTTGCCAGTAGCACAAATATGAAAATAGAGAGAAATATAGCCAGAATGGAGGCAACAGTCCACTTATCCTCCCTACAGAATTAGCTGTAAAGCAGTTCCAGGACATGTGAGCCGGTTTCACGGTGAACCCTTTCTGTATCTGTGTCTTTGCAGCACTGGAGTTTGGAAAGTCATGGCGAGGTTTCACAGCAAACCGCAGATGAACTACTCTGCGCAGTTTGAGGTCAAAGATTACGGTAAGTTGAATCAGGAATATCCTTATCAATGAAACCTGCAAAAGCTTTAACAATGGCCTGATTTTTGGAAAATGTCCTAAATGTTTCAGTGCTTCCGAGTTTTGAGGTTAAACTGGTTCATCAACAGTCGTTCTTCTTCGTGGACAGCGAAGAACTTCACATTGACATCAAAGCTACGTACGTGGATTTTTTTTCTTTCCACAAAAGAATGTTTCGAACATCATGACTGATAAATTGATCTGAGCTGTGTAAAGTTCTGTTTTCTCATTATGTCAGCTGTTCTTTAGCTTATTGAGAACTAAGTCCTTGTGGTTTTAGGTATCTGTTTGGTGAAGCGGTGGATGGATCAGCCTTCGGGGTGTTTGGCGTTTTCCAACAGCATCAAAAGACGAGTTTTCCAAGCTCAGTTCAGAGAGTGTTGGTACATACTCACAGTCACCCCTCCAACCCCGTCTGACTATACCAGCTGATTATCTTTTATCTTTCTGTCTATCTCTCTTTTTTAAACTTCAGACATGCATGAAAAAGATGAAAACCTGACCTTGTGCTATGACAACAAAACCTAATCAAAAAGCCTAATAAAATGTAAGGAGAAAATGTAAATTTAATAGACTAGTCAACTGTTCAGGTGCATCAAAAATGTAAAACAATTATGTTAATATATGTCAATATACTCATTTTCATCCACAAATGGCTATGTCCAGATGTTTCATATTAAAAATGCTTGATACATCATAAATAGAAGAATCAGACGACGATGACCAAGAAAGTTTTGATATCTAAACTCCTGTAATGTAGACCGGACACTTATTTTTGCTTGCAAAACTATAATTACTATCATTTTTGGTTCAGTTGAGTAACTTAACTGGAAGATTTCTCAAGAAAATTTGAAGCCGATGTGTATGTGTTTCCAAAAGGTTACCCAACATTCCAATACTTAAATATCCTAAACTTGGATATTTAAATATCTACTGAAATATCTATATTTGTATGTAAAATCTGTTTATGGACAAAGAATGTGTGGACATTAAAGTCATTTGAAAATTAAATTTCCAGGTTATCTCTCAGATAGATAGCAATCCACTTCCTTATTGCACTCTGGCTGAAGAGTCCAGGACGGGAAAATAATTCTTTAAAAATGTCCCAAAAATTTAAACTGTGAAGACTGTACACGTGATCAAAGTCTTGTGATCAGCTACAAAGAAAGCTGATTTTTTTCACTAGTTCTGGCCAAACCCAGTTATTTCCAAATGAGTGTTGTTTTGTGCAAATTTTGTAAATACTGTGCAGTTAATAGTTATCACTGAGCCACTAGTTCCTATTTTAATCAATTTGTTGTATTTTTTTGTTGGGTTTTCCTCAAAACTGCTCTGAAATTTTGTATGGAAAATTAAGAGGAAAGGAAAAAAAGAGAAGAAATCAATGCTCAAACGCTACTCCCGAACGCCCTAAAAGCGTGTAGCTGGAATTGCAATCTAGAGTTCTTTGTAATATTCCTAATATAATGAATTTGGTCCCTGAAGAACCTGAATATAATTTCTTTAAAACCTATTAAGAAATTGAATATTGAAGTTTTTGTTGCGTATTAGCAATATTACCTTTCTAAAAACGTATTTTGTATAAATGTGTTTTGTTGTCTCATTAGATTGAAAATGGAGAAGGACTGTTGACCTTGAAGAGACAGCACATCTTAGAGACCTTTGACAACATCACGGATCTTGTGGGGAGCTCCATATTTGTGATTGTCACTGTCTTGACAGACAACGGTAAAACTAAAAGAAAAAAACAAACTTTTACTCACTTATAAAGCCTCACTAATACATTTACTTTACATCATGAACAACAGTGTTGGTGGCTGGTCAGAATGACATGGCCTGCAGACAGAAGGCAAAGCTTGGATGAAATATTTGAGGCCAGTTGCACTAGTTAGCATGTGGCTAGCTTAGCTGCAACATCACACCGCACGACCAAAAGTGCAGCATCAACCAACAGCTGCTTGGCAGTGTCACAACAAACATGGGCTCAGCTGGTTGTGTTTGAAGCGGGCATGGACATAAAAGACTTAAGACTAATTAAAAATGTAATCTAGAGGTACCCCAGTAGGGGCTCCCTCACTGCTGTGAAAGAAGATGATCTATATGGGAGCAGAGCTCACTTTTTTTTCAGGGCTTATGAGAACCTTTCTGGACTAGTGGTGTTCTCCAGATAATCCAGACAGAGTAGACCGGGTCACCACTCTTCTCACCTTCAGTGATCATCTTGCCAAAATGACAGGAACGTAGCCTGAAATTGTATTGTAAGATCCGGCGGGTTGACAGTCTTTGTTGTTTTGTCCTTACCCTTGTGCTACATTAGTGTCTCCTCAATCACTGGGAGCTTCATGTTTTGTTTTTTGTTTTCAAGTTTTCACATCTTTCAAAAGCCCCAAATCAGCGCTGACGACCTGTTTCTACTGATGTGCTTACCATTTTTGCATGTCTATCAAAGATAGATAAATACAGCATTTCATTCCTAACATGTCATTTGATTGGACAAGAGTATGAGAGTCTGGTTATGGGGGTACTGCGGCACTGATTCATTTAATCACAGTCTGTGTTTTACTCCACTTCATTAACGTTAAAGACATGAAGAAGTGCAGGACTTGGGGCAGTCACACGATGCATTAGAAATTTATTTTTGTTACTTTTTTACTTAATCAACAACATTCTCTACTATCCTGCTCATCAGCAATGAACCAAGTATCTGGACTCCCGCCTCCTAATCGCTCTCCACACAGAAAAGCAAAACAAAAAGTGTTTTATTTCCTGCACTTCCTTCCCACTCTTCCTGCCCAGTCCAGTTCAAAATAAAGATCCGTGTACACGCTCAGGGTTATGATGAAGTCTGTAGAGATATCTGTTTGGATGGAGGGGGTTAATATTACAAAGTGGAAGCAGTTTGTAAATGATACAATCATGAAAACCATGTTGAAATTGTCTATAATCTTTTGTACAGGTAACGAAATGGTGGAAGCAGAGCTGAGAGGAATTCAGATTGTCACATCTCCATACTCCATCCACTTCACCAAAACACCCAAATATTTCAAAACAGGAATGTCTTTTGATGTTCTGGTAAAGTACATATACATTTGAATTCACATTTGATATAATACTGTTTAACTGCACACAGTTTTGTGTTCTGATATTGTAGATGTACATTTTGTCAAAAACCAGAAATCAGATATTCTTCAGTACCGTAATAAATTCTATAGTGAGCCACTTTTCAAAGTATTTCAAATTTCCCTTTAGAAAATCTCTTTGTTTTTGTTTTGTTTGTTTTTTTCTTCTCTGTAGATTGAAGTTATGAATCCTGATGGCACTCCAGCAAAAGGTGTTGGGGTGGTGATTGATACAGGTGAGGTTCAAGGCACGACATCAGCTCATGGCATGGCGAGACTTTCTATCAATACAATGGAAAACCATCAGCCACTGACAATCACTGTGAGTCATGAGAATTAATGGCATTAATGACATTAAGCATTAGACCTATTGACATAACAATGCGGGGCGTTGGGGGTGGGGGGTGGATATGGAGAAAGACAGTGAAATTCTGAACAAAGCAGCTCTAAAATACAAAAAAAAAGAATAAATATGTAGCTGACCATCCAAATTCTTTTCTTCCTCAACATAAAGAAATAATCAGATTCCTCTGGATTTGACTTTGGTCTCCAGAGGACAGAACCAATGGACAGAAAAATCTGCTTCTGGACACCCCTGGCAAGGCCTGCAGCCAATCAGAGGAATGAAGCATTTGATGTAGACAAGGCAACAACTGGTGAAAGACATCCAAAAGTGCATGCAGTGGTGCAGGGATGGTAGTCAATGACTGCTGGTGGTTTTGCTTTAGAAACTTGTTGATCTATGGAGTTATAAGCAATTCTGCAGCCAAACAGCAGCCAGTTGGACAAATACTGCATCTCTTTCTCTTGAATTTTCCTAGCTGTCTTAAGTCCTCTTGTAGCTGGGTGGTCTCAGCACTTCCCCTTTTCACACCACATATCGCCATGGTCTCAATAACTTGCCTCTGGAGATTAATAGTGGTGCGCCTGTTCATGTGAGGCATGATCAGTTCTTTGGCCAACTCCTTGATAAAAAAGCACCGCACATTTGGCACACCACCCATATAGTCAGGGTGTTGGGCAGTAAAGATGGTAAAGGCGTTCAAAGCACCAACATCAAGCATGTTTTGCTAAAGCACCATGGGCCACCTCGTCCTTCACCTCTTAGATGTGTTTGTGTGGACCATTTGATCCATGAGATCAACACCACCTTTGGAAACACAGTTCCTCAGAATTTCTATTGCAAATAAATTCTAATGAATTAATAAATACATTCTATTGAAAACACAGTAATAAAATAGTTTTAATAAAATAGTGCTAAAAACACTACCTAATTTATCAACTTTTAAACTAGTATAGATGTATAAATGTATTGAGTTTAGAAGTTGTGAGAGAGAAAACCATATCCATGCTTGGAATTACATTAGAAATGAATGCAGGTCATTTGTGACCCATGTTGTGGATTAGAGGGGGTTTCAATAGCTGGCGCATTAAAGGGTTAAATATAAGAAGTAAATGTTTGTTTAAAAATATGTATGTGAATAAAGTACTATATACATATATATATATATATATACATATACATACATATATGTACAATAACTGTAACAAATGGAAAACATAACTGTATATGTGTTTAACTGTAGGCAAAGACCAATGATCCTCGTTTTCCACCTGAAAGGCAAGCATCAGCCAGCATGACAGCTCTACCCTATACCTCTAAGAGCAACAGCTACATCCACATATGTGCGTAATGAATTTATACTACACACATGGAGTGATGTCTAATGATGCATTTGTTCAAGAGTATTTATGACAAATGGAATGTCTCTACAGCACTGGCTACAGCTGAAGTAAAGTTAGGAGAAAATCTAAAAATGAACGTAATCCTCAACAGGCAGGATAATTTGGAAACAGACCTTACATACCTGGTAAGAAATCTTGTGTCTTATTTATCGACATACCTTGGTATGTGTGTTGCAAGTTGTGTGATAAAATGTGCGTACCTGTTGTATTATTGCTCATGCTCAATTCTCCATCCACAGGTCCTAAGCAGAGGTCAGCTGGTGAAATACGGACATTTCAAAGTACAAGGTCAAGTAGTAATATCCATGATAGTTCCTGTTACCAAAGAGATGCTTCCATCATTCCGCATCATAGCCTACTATCATCCAAGTGACAATGAAGTGGTGTCAGACTCTGTTTGGGTGGATGTAAAAGACTCCTGCATGGGCTCGGTGAGACACAGACACACAACACTGAAAAACAGAGTTAAAGTGGGAAAGATAAATAAGCTCACTGGTGTTTTTCACAAATTCAACCATATTTTTTGCATATTTGGTTGTGCCTACGAATTTCCATTTTCTTCCCGCTTCAGCTGAAGCTGGAACCAGCGGGCCGTGCTCCATCCTACGAGCCTCGTAAGTTGTTTGGTCTGAAAATCACTGGAGATCCAGGGGCCACAGTGGGACTGGCTGCAGTCGACAAAGGTGTTTTTGTCCTCAGCAACAGGCACCGCCTCACACAGAAAAAGGTGATTTGTTTAACCTTTCGCAACCTGATGTTGCTCCCAGGTCACCAAATCGTGCCAACGTTTCTGGTTTTTCTGTCACATGCACAAGGTTTCATTTGGCATCCGAACACTGTTAAATCCATTAGACGTCCAAAACAAAGGCTGCAAACATGACTCAAGCAGAAAAAAATAGGCTATTTAAATTAAAAGAGTCCAAGAATACAAATTAAAATATCAGAAGGGGGGGTGAAAACATGTACAACAGCAGTGTGTGGATGTGTTTGATAAAAGTATGCAGAGATGATTAAATAAAGGTATATTAATTAAAAGCATTTTTTTTTAAATGGTATATAATTGGATTTTCATAATCTTTGCATTGAAAAGTGTCACAATATTTCGTAACAAAGCAGCACTATATGAAGCCAATAACACTGTTGAAAGTTCTTATTGTGCTTCTCTGTGTGGCTGATTCCATCCTGCAGGTGTGGGACATTGTAGAGACGTACGACACAGGCTGCACACCTGGTGGAGGGAAGGACAGTATGAGTGTTTTCTACGATGCTGGGCTGTTGTTTGAGTCCAGCATAGCTTCTGGGACTCCTTACAGACAAGGTGACAATACCATATTCTTTGGTTTTGTTCTTTTTCCTTCTCCCACTAACATACTCTCCCATTGTTGGTTGGCCTCTTTTGCCCTATTCTCACTGGACTAGTATTACCTGAGGACCTGCGGTAATCTGTAATAACTGCAGACGACGTCTGTGATGTTAATCCAGTGTGAATGCTCCATATCTGTGATTAGTGAAGTAAAAATTCCAGTCCAGATTACCTACTCCATTTCATCCAACACAGAGGTCATGGGATAATCTGAATCCAGTGCAAATGCACATCTCAGTAATTCAGTGATTTGTGGGAGGGAATTTTTAATTCTTTTTCTCTCGCCACCTTTTCTTTTTTCCGATGAAGTTATGGTGGCAACGATGGATAACGTTAGACTGCCCAACTCCAGGCCTCGAGGGCCACAGTCCTGCATGTCCTGCATGTCTCCCTGCCACAGCACACACAAATGATCGTGTCGTTGTCAGACTTGTGCAGACCTGGATGACAAGCTGATGGTGATCCATTCATTTGAATCAGGTGTGTTGTGGCAGAGAAACTTGCAAAGCATGCAGGACTGTGGTCCTCAAAGCCTGGAGCTGGGCACCCCTGAGTCATAATCGATGACATTTTAGGACAAAATTCAAGAAATTTGTCTGCATTAAGTTGGAGACAAATAAAAGAAACAAGTTCAGAGCCAGCAGAAGAGCAATGATGAGATTAATGATTTGCATGGCTGCATACTGTAAGAGGAAATATTGTTTACTACTGAAAGTGCTGTTTTGTTTACTGTTATGATGAGCACTAATGTCTCATTTAAGTTACTATTTTATTGTTTCCTTGCAAATCAAAGAGTGGTTGTAGGATCACTGATCACACACTTCAAATACAATATTTATCCACAATGCTATTGCTCGTATGATTGCAGGACCGGATGTTCCACTACGCACGTTCTGGCTACAATTTCTGTCTGTAAATTGTAGCCTTCACTTATCCTGTCCACGCTCTTAAAAACACAGACGTCTGGGCATAATTTAAAAATGACTGCAGGTCCCCAGATAAACTAGTCCAGTGCGAATAGGGCATTTGTCTTGTTTTCCAGATCTGAGATGTCCGGCCCCCAGTAGGAGGAAACGAGCCACTGAAATAATGAATATGACAACCAGCTTGTGTAAGAACCATAGCGCTGAACCACCAGACAGTTACAGCTCTTACTCATGTTCACCTCTGATTCTTCTTTACAACCATCTTTTATTCCAGTGAGTCAATATGACGATGAACAGCAACGTGCCTGTTGTTTGGATGGCATGCGGGACACACCTGTCTCATACACCTGCGAACGCCGCAGCGAGTACATTGTAGATGGCCGAGCCTGTGTAGAGGCCTTCCTGAACTGCTGCAGGGATATTGAAAGACAGCGAGCTGAAAGGAGAGATGAAAATCTTCATCTGGCTCGCAGTAAGAAAATAAATAAGAATCAATGATTAAATAAAGAAGAATCAATGGTGGTTATTTATGACCATACAGTTTGTTTAAAATGATCAAATGCTAACATTTCTACAAAACTACAGGTGATGATGATGATGAAAGTTATTTAGACACCAATGACATCGTTTCTCGGACCAAGTTTCCTGAGAGCTGGCTGTGGTCAGACATCAAACTGCCCTCGTGTCCTCAACAGAAACCCGACTGGTGAGTTTGCTGAAGAAGAATAAAGCTATAATTGCCCTTTTATATTTAAATTTTTTAACCCTTCTTTTTTTTCAGTCAGACTACATCATTCACAAACAATATTCCTCTGCAAGATACAATAACAACTTGGCAATTTGCTGGCATCAGTATATCCAGAACACATGGTGAGAATTAAAATGCGTCTTATCCTTTAAACGTATCTAGGGAAGGATAGACCATACATCCTGCTGTCCCTTTATGGTTCCTTCTCCCTCGTTAATGCCTTGTTCTTTTTGTTGTTTTTTCAAATTATTTTTAAGGTATCTGTATAGCTGATACGTTGGAGGTAATTGTCCGAAAGGAATTCTTTATCGATCTCAGACTGCCTTACTCAGTTGTCCGTGGAGAGCAAATTGAAATTAAAGCAGTCCTTCACAACTACACTCCCGATCCCGTCACTGTAAGTCAGGATGAATCCATGTTCTTGCTCTCTTTTTCTTTTGTAACGATAAAAAGTGCTTATGGCCATTTTTTGTCTTTTATTTTCTCAAGGTGCAAGTGAATCTGATGGAGGTGTCACATGTGTGCAGTGCTGCTTCTAAGCGTGGAAAATTTCGCCAGGAGGTCCAAGTAGGAGCGAAAACAACACGTTCCATACCCTTTGTCATTATTCCCATGACGGAGGGTGAATTCCGTATTGAGGTCAAAGCAGCTGTTTTAGACTCCCCCCTCAGTGATGGAATCATAAAGATGCTGCGGGTGGTGGTAAGAGAAACAAACCACTGATTTATTTATCATTTGAAACATCTCCATGTCCACTCAGAACAGCTGAACTGAATAGTGACACTTATGAGGAGAAATTTTTCAGTTTAAATTGATATATTTCAGATTTCCCATACATGGGTGTACAAATTTGTGCCCTAGAAAACATGTTCTTTCTGATGTTTCTCACTCTTGTTTTTCTAGCCCGAAGGGTTACTGATAAAATATCGTCAGACTTTAACTCTTGACCCTGAAAACAGAGGGGAAGGTGAGTTTATTTGGGAATTTGTGAACTTTACCTTTCATCAAATGCATTGTGAAATTTCCAGAAATAGTTTAAATACATAGTGGTGTAGTTTGAATAAGGGTTCATCACTCACAAAGTTGTGGAGGGAATATGGACCAGTTTTCCTTACAGCATTATTTCAGTTCATTGACATTGTTGGATCTTTTTTTCAACTCAGTGCTCTTAAGGTCCCAAGGAAGTATTTCAACTGGGCTAAGGTCCGGACTTCCCACAGGACCTTTCCAACACCTTGATTTTCTTTTTAGACATTCTATTGTAGATGTTCTAGAGTACTTTACATCGTTGTCCTTTTGCTTGACCAATTTCAGCCATGTTTCAGCTGTCAGGCAAATGGCCGTTAGAATAAATATAGGAGTTTGCGTCGAACTCAATGATTGCAAGATGCCAAGGTCCTGTGTCTCCACTGCGGTATCTGAAATGGACATGAGGTGTCTATTGGTCCAGAAGTCTTATGGCTTATTCAGATGCAGTTTTGTAAACATCAGTCATGCTTCTATGTTCTTTAAAGGCACAAGAAGCTTTCTACTGGCATTTAGGATTTCCGCATTTAAGCCTATTTGGTCTAAGATGGAGCTCTTGGGTGTTTTTGTATTTCTCTGAGTATTTCATGGTCTGGCCAAAGCATAAATTAACTACATTTTCCACTCCAGTATTCTTTATCATGCTGAGCATCAAATAGTTTTGAAAATTATTTTATAAGTCTTTTTAGATTGATTTGCAGCAGCGTATGCCTCTCTAAGGCAATTGCTTATGTCTTTCCCTCTTGGCATTGTGTAAAAAGACGCATCAAATCTCCAGAACAGTAAACTACCAAAATGTTTGCTTTTATAGAGGTCTTTACACCTGAGGTCCATTTCAGAAAGCGGGTTAAGTAGAAACTCTGAGTATGTTGAACTGGAACTCAGGGAAACTGAGTTTACGGTTTCAGAACAGATGTTTAGAGTTGGTTCCGTTAACACTGACTGTGTCGACCCTGAGTTACCGCAACTATAAAAAGCCATCATCAATGGAGCTCTGATACCATGATTCACTTTCTTTGCTCATAGAAGTGGGAGCAATCATGTTGAATTCCCGATGACTTTGTGACTAAATTTCGGACTATTGGAGTGCTACTTTGCAAGCAACCCTGAGGAGAGAAGCTATATGCAGAGAATGTGGGAACTTTGGATACCGTCCAAATATCCACAAGAGAAATTTGCTATCACAACTAGAGATTGATGAAGTACAACAAAGATGCTACGGCAAGGGGCGGCCAAGATGACAGGTCAGGGGGGATATATTATCATCCCCGGCACTGAAAGCCCTGACAACAAGGGCAGCTGACCTGAGAAGAAAGATCATTACTAAGCTTGACACCGTAACCCTGCACAATCCCTACCAAGGCTAAGTGATAAAGTACCCTCAGAAGATCTGCTATGAGATGTGAATGCAGCACCACAAACACTACCAAATGGAAACATGATAGAAACCAATAAGCTGACTTATAGTACAGCAACAATGATCCTAGAGACGCTGGGGGACAAGATAAACACAAGCTTTGAGAATCAGTGTCCTCCCTGGAGAAGAAGTTTGGAAAATAGGATCAAGACGGAATGGAGAGAGGTGAGCCAACTTTCAGACGCATAGAGAGGTGCAATGAAGAAACAACAATACAACAATCTCTCCATACCTGAAGCACTGGAGATTGTCAAAGAACGACTCTTAGCACTGCCCTCCCGACAGAGAAGGTACACCCAAAAAGTGGAATCCAGGAGAATAAACAAATAAATAAATAAATAAATTTTCTCCGATGAACCATGCAAACTGTACTCCCAGTTTCAGGGTAATACAGTAAGAACGAATCCACCCAAGGCTGACACTGAGCAATACTGGAGAGGCATATGGGAGAAGGAGGCATCACACAACACCAATTCCCCTTTGCTAGTGGATCTGAGATCTGACCACCAGCAACCTCCCAGAAATAAAACCAGTTGGCATCAAAACTGCCAGACATCCAAGGAAGAGTGTTGAGTATGAAGAGCTGGACAGCAACTAGCCCTGACATGATTCATACTTACTGGCTGAAGAAGCTTACCACACTCCATGAGTGCGTAGCAGTTCAAATGAATCAGCTGCTAAGTGAAGGGAAAGTTCTATCCAACTACCAGCACATAACCTGCCTCTGTACACCATGGGAGCTCCTGTCAGGAATCAAAGCGGCCAAGATCACCAGGCACATGGCTCCATATCTGAACAAAACAGAAGGGATATGGAATAACACCAGAGGAGCCAAGTAGCAGCTACTGGTGGACACAGTTGTCACTTGAGACTGTAAGAACAGACAAACAAATCTGTGCATCACCTGGATTGACTATTAGAGGGCCTATGACTCGATGCCCCACACATACTGGATACTGGCATGCCTTGAGCTGTATAACATCAACAGGACACTGAGGACCTTCAGCAAAAATTCAATGGGAATGTGGAGGACAACCTTACAAGCTAATTCAAAGCCAACTGCACAAGTTAACATGAAGTTCAGCATATATCAAGGTGATGCTCTATCCCCACTGCCCTTCTGCATTGGCCTAAATCCCCTAAGCCAGATCATTGAGGACAGTGGCTATGGACACCAGTTCCAAAGTGGAGTAATCAACAACCACCACCTCCGGGACAGTTATAAGTACCTTGGGATACCGCGAGCAAATGGCAACTACGAAGAATCTGCAAAGACGTTAGTCACAACCAAGTACCTACAGAGAGCAAGGCAAGTCCAGTTGAAGAGTCAACTGAATGGGAAGAATAAAGGAGGGAGACAACTAACTGGTGAGCATGAAGGCCATCATCCAGGATCATCTGGGGATATGTCCAGGAGATGGTCCCCAATGATAAACTGCTAAGTGAATGTCTCAGGCAGAAGAAACCCAGTGTGGAAGAGGATGTGTGTGGCACCATCATGGAAGGACACACCCTTACACGGGATGTACCACCAACGGATAGAGGTAGTGGCTGATATCGAGAAATCCTACCAGTGGCTAAGAAAGGCTGGTCTGAAGGATAGCATGAAGGCAGTAATCATGGCATCAAAAAACAGGCCCTGAATCCAAGAGCAATAGAGGCTGGGGTCTATCACACTAGACAGGGTCCCAGGTGCAGACTATGCAAAGAATCCCCTGAGACCATCCAGCAGATAATAGGGTGTAAGATGCAGGCAGGTACAGCATACTTGGAATACCATAATCAGCTAGCAGGAATAGTGTACAAGAACAACTTGTAGCTGAGTATGGGTTTGAGATCCAGAAGTCCAAATGGGAGACACACCCAAGGGCTGTAGAGAATGAAAGAGCTAAGATCCCATGGGACTTCCAAATCCAGACTGATAAACTGGTGATGGCCAGTCAGCCGGTCATTGTGGTGGTGGACAAGCTTCAGAAACAGGCAGTATTGGTAGACATAGCAATCCCAAGTGACAGTAACATCAAGACAAAAATAACACAAGAAGCTCCAGAAGAACCAAGGGTTGAAAGAGGAGTTAGAGGAGATCTGAAAGGTATGATCAAGATCCTTTGCAGAACCCTCTGGCTCCCAGGCATAGTAGAGAACCCATGCTTGAAAGGTGGATCCAAGCACCTTCTAACAAACACACATCTGGAGGATTAAAGGTTGGGGTGACAACTTTTGCGCATCGCTGTAATTTAAAATACACAATAGCATCAAACAGCTGTATGGGCAGTGGACAAGGATGGAGTTGATAGCAAATGCATATTTCTCAATTTATTGTAAGATTAGCTATGGTCAGTTTTTTGTAACTAACAGCATGAGATGTTTTTTATTATGAGTAATTTATAACGAAAACTTATTCTCTTTATTTCAGATGGTGAACAGGTGGAGTTCATCAACAGTAAAATTTTTCCATTAGATGTCATTCCGAACACACCTACCAGCACACAGATCTCAGTGACAGGTGAATATAATATTGAAGACTTCTTATGTCACCTCTTGCTTTTTGTACACTTGCACAAGACATCTTTGTCTTTAATGTCTAATTGTAAGGCTGATGGCTGTGTGAATGCCAACAGGAAGAGACCCTGGAGATGTCTTAAAAAACAATATTGATGGAGGACCAATGAGCAGTCTGATCTACCGGCCGTCCGGCTGTGGAGAAGAAAACATGATCCACATGACCATGCCTGTCATTGCAGCCACGTATTTGGACAAAACCAACCAGTGGGAAGCTGTGGGAATTGGCAGACGTTATGAAGTCTTGCGACACATCAGGATTGGTGGGTTAGACAAGTGCATTTATCACCACAGATGTGTTAGGTTCTGCCCAAAGCTCCTACATTGCACGGAAGAAGTGCTATTAGAAAAGATTCTTTGCCTGGCCAAAATATTAGACGAGATGTTTCAAAGCATCACTTGAATTGGTTTTCTCTGGATGAGATTAAAAATGGAGTTTGTACAATGTTCAGTAATATTTTTTTTTATTAATTAATTTATTTAGGATATCAGAATCAACTTGCATACCTTAAAAAGGATGGCTCTTTTGCTGGACATCCCAATCACCAAAGCAGCACCAGGTACGGCTAGCAAACATGCGTGAGTACTCCATTTAAGTATAATCTGACCATATACTAAAGAGTTAAGGTGTTTAGTACTCAGGTGAAATGGTGAAATACCTATGAGCAGTTGGAGTCATACGACTAGCAAACAGTCATCTCAGAGCTCTCATTTTGGAGAAACAGGGAGGAATTCTGATGAGGGAGCTCTGCAGCATGAAGAGTAATGGAGGAGCCAATATTACAATATTCACCATATAGAACAATTCAAAAGTCATTAATTTCAGTTCAAGCGAATGCTGTATGGCAGACTTTTACACTTGCTTCAAACAGTTATATAGGCTGTGTCCGTACTGTTAAGTCCTGTTAGATGTCAGTGCTGCATTTGATTCTGTTGATCACAACTTTCTGTTACAGAGGCTTGGACCTGTTATTGGGACTAAATGAGCAACATTAGCTTGGTTCAAGTCATATTTGTCTGACAGATTTTTGTTTCTTCATCTGTGTGGGGCAAATTTCAATTTATCAAAGAGTGCCAGAGAGATGGGTCAAAATCATAGATGTTTATTCCACTTGTGCACAAGGAGAAACTGTCACAGACGGTCAAAAACACATCTGGAGAGTTCCCCTGAGCAGTCCTGAGACGGGGACATTTATACTTATTTATCTTTACATTCTTGTACGTCACAACAAAGATATGTGGCACACAGACACATGGCGATCATAAACCCAGGAGCTTCCCTGAGACCTTGATAAAACGTAGGGAAGACTGTCTTTCTTGTCTTTGCTTCCTGCGTATTTAGACTTCTGTCTACTGTGATGATTAGATTCAAGGATTCTCAAATCTTTGCTGGGTCACTTAGTTCTCTGACCTTTTTTATTTAGATTCTGTCTTCACTAACTGTGGAACATAGCTGAGCGGAGGTAAATAAATGAATGAACCTAAATGTGAGTAAATGAATATCTAAGTTTCATTCATTAATTTTGCTCCACACACCTCCCTTTTGATCATATGTAAACATAATGATCACTTAACTACTGGCTGAGGAAAATAATAATAATTAAGCACCCAAGGTCTCTGAAATTCAGGTCATCATCAACAAACAATCAACATCAGTAATTACCTGTGGAAGAAACATCAATCAACAATAATCACCTTAATCAAATTTTTAAAAAAAACACACAATCATTTCATCACAGTGCCCTAAGGAAATTTTCTAAGTGATTTTCTAAGTAATAAAGATAAGTTGAGATCACATAAATCAGTCCACCTTTAGACAATATCTTCTTTGGAGAAACTGCCAAAGCTGAACTCGGAACAGGAAAGACCAAAGTGGGGCTCCACACCTGGCTGGACGTGTGCACTGGAATAAACAGTTGGCTCTGAGGAGCTTATCGTCTTACCAATCATAGCTCGCATGCAGGGAAGAATACAGGAAGCAAAGATGCAGAGGAACAACAAAACTGCTTGAACTAGCATCACAAGTCTCAGGAGCATGGGATACCAAGAAGCAGCAGTAAACCAGGCCCAAAAACCTGAGGACACCACAGAATCATGGGCTTTCACGTTAGTGAAGACACCCTGTAGATGAATCATAGACAAAAGTTAAACTGGACGACAAGTGTGGAACCAAAGTTCATCATTCTGAAGCTCAGCACTGCTCTGGATGGCAGTGGACCTGAGTGGCTTAAGCTCAGGTGAAAGTGCAGCAAAACCTGTAACTGCAATAGCGGTGAGGTTGTCTAAGTCAAACGCTAACCGATCAGCATTATTGGCATTGTTAGCTGCAATTAACAATTAACTAATTGTTAATGCCAGAGAAAACTCATCTTCTGTTGTGATACGGTGTGTATCTCTACCTAAACGGGCAGATGAGGTGGACATCTGAGACATGACTCGCGCTGAGGGAACCAAATGAGCTAAAAAGCATGCGCCACAGCAATTTCTGGTAAATACAAGTAGGAGTGTATTCAACACACCCACACCATATTTGATAAACATAAACTAAGCTAAGCATGATAACTGACCAGTCTGCAGCAATTTAAACCCCACATGGCGAAGTGAATGAAAAGATAACAGATCTGAACAATGGATTACATAATCATCAATCAGACAGGAACTGTGAAATTACGTGACGTAGTCGTGCCCAAAGTAATGGCACCTGCACGCATACACACCATATGAACACAAAAGAGAATTTACCATTATAGAATTAAAGATAGTAGAATCTGTAGACCTGGAAAAGTTACCCGGAAACGATGCCGCCTGGGAGGGAAGATCCATCGCCCAGGAAAAATAACGGCATCCACTGGACGCGTCTCTGAAATGTACCATTGCAAGTACCCACAGTAAACACAACAAACACAGACAGAGCTGTAGTGATATTTACCATTTCCCAGCCATGGTTGAAGTAAAGGTGACGTAGCGGTTTCACAAGGTGAAACAGCACATATATATCCATGGTGGGCGTTTCCACTCCGTGATGAATCAGGAACAAAGTATGACTGGAGGATCTTGCCTGTATTGTGATGCTCAGGACAGGTGTAGGTGTCCTGTCCATGAGACAAACAGCCTTCCAGGGCTTCTAATGCGGTTTGGCGCACAATGCTAGTTTTGGACAAAATTTAAGAGGGGGATTTTGTACTTAGTAAGGTGTTTGCTTTGACCAAAATGAAATTAAAACAGTTTGAATTGTTTTAGATGGGTAAAATTCACTCGTCTATGTCTCTGGCAGCTGTTAGCCTAGCTTCCCACCAGAATTCCTAACTGCCGAGTGCTGTGGTCCACCCTCACTACTCATAAATGATTCACACAGCCCCACGTCAAATAAATAAATGACCTTTGATTTAATGTTTTTATGTGCTTCTCCACCTCCTCTCTTCCACAAGGCTGACGGCCTTTGTGGTCAAGGTGTTAGCGATGGCCAGCAGCCTGGTTGCAGTGAAAAGCTCTGTGATCTGTGACGCAGTCAAGTTTCTGATCATCAACGCACAGCAGCCTGAAGGCTCATTTAAAGAAGCTGGACCAGTGGCCCACCAAGAAATTATTGTGAGCACTCTTACTTTGTTAAAATCAGTCCTTTAGTCTGATGTTACACAATTGAAAATTGGACTTAAACCATCATTTATTTATCTATTTATTTATTTACAGGGTGACGTCGATTCCACAGATTCTGATGTTTCCATTACAGCCTTTAACCTCATTGCTGTGCAGGAGTCACGTACAACATGTGTTGCCACACTCGATGTGAGACCCTTCTGTTTTCTCTCTGTAAAGAACGGAGTTACGTAAAAAAAAAGAAACAAAGCTGCTGATGTCACTCATTAAAACTATTGTTAGTGCACTATAAAAATACCATAAAAAAACCAAACAGTTTAAATATGGCATCAAATCCGTAGACAGTCACAGTCAGTCAGCCAAGGAGATTCCTGTATGTAATATACGGTAAACACACACACACACCAGTACTGAACTGGTCACTCTAGGATTGTATGCTTTTCTCCTTTTCGCCTGTTTTACATCGTTCATAACTCTACTGTTAGTTACACTGTCAGTCACCGTCTTCTCTCTCTGTCCAGAGTCTGTCCGGCCACGTAGACAAGGCAGTGGCCTACCTGCTGAAGCGCCTGCCAACCTTAGTCAGCCCCTACGCCGTTGCTATTACATCATACGCCTTGGCCAATGAAAACAAACTGAACCTGGAGATCCTCCACAACTTTGCGTCTCCAGGTGCCTTCACAGGAACACAGCAACATAGATGCACAGTAATAAATAAAACTGAAGTACTGGAATCCAAAATGACTGCTGCATAATTCAAAATATGTCTGACAAGCAATAAGAAGCTGTATAATATGAATGACATTTATTTATTTAAAATGCTATTTTCAACTAAAATGTTTTTTTTTAATGAAACCGTTTCGAATGATCAAAAATCAAACAAAAAAACAGTACAAAACATTGTATCCACAAGAACGACCACTTACAATCACATTTAGAGTTATTTTAAAATACTAGTTCAGTTTGAAATGTTGTGTTCCACAACATTTCAGCCGCAGACTCTGTTTATGATTTCAGCCAGAAACGTTTTGGCACGAATGAAGTGACTTTTTTCTTTGTCTCCACTCACATCCCACTAGTCCTCTGTTTGGTTTCAATCAGCAGTGACTGAAAAATGCCTTTTTTTCCCTTTAAAAAGCATTTGTAAAGCTGAAAGAGCTATTTATGTTTACAGCAAATTGAAAACCTCACACGAGAAGCTCACAAGTCTACAAGTTAATGCAAGTTAAACACTGGCTTGCTCTGGAGATGCAGGAATGTTTGTGTCTTCCTCAGATTTGTCCCACTGGCAGGTTCCTCTGGGACGTGTTAGCACTCTGGAGGCTACAGCCTATGCTCTTCTGGCTCTGGTCAAGTCCAAGGTGCACATGTCTCATCTACTGCATAAAACATGTAGATCTCATTTCTGTTTGACTGTCTTTGAACGACATGTTTTTATCCGAGTGATCTCCTAATACAGTGTGTGATGAAACACGGGTCATGGAAACGTTTTTACATCCCTGTTTTCTCTCGATAAAGGCCTTTAAAGAAGCCGATCCTGTTGTCAGATGGTTAAACAAACAGCAGAGAGAGAGCGGAGGTTACGGATCCACTCAGGTAACACAGAGCTCTCTCTCTCTGTTTCTGCACTGATTCTTCATGTTCATGTTCTCACCTGTGGAGCGATTTTCTTCCCAGGCCACCCTGACGGTGTACCAAGCTGTGGCAGAGTACTGGGCCAGTGACAAAGAGTCAGACTATCACCTGAATGTGGATGTCCTGCTGCCGGGTAGATCAAAACCAGAGAAGTACAACTTCAACAGGGAAAATCACTATGTCACAAGAACATCTAAAGTGAGAGAACACACACACACACATTCACACGTATGTAGTCTTAATGTTATCAGTTGTGCTGTATGTGCACGTGTCTCAAACCACACAGATAAATGATATAAACCAGGACGTTAAAGTGGTGGCCACAGGCCCAGGAGGAGCAACGCTGACAGTAAGTGAAATGCAACATTTTTATCTGTTGTTGGGGTGTTTTTCATCTCTCTTGCACATGTACACCTCTTTTGAAACCCACACAAGGCCAAAGTCATCTTTTAGCTGTGCTTACACAACCTTAAGACTGACTGGCTGCTTGCTGATTGTTCACAAATAAATAAATAGATAAATACGCTTGTGTCTGTGTAACAGATGGTGTCGCTGTATTACACTTTACCTCAAGAGAAGGATGGTGACTGTCAGAAGTTTAACATGTCGGTGCAACTCCTCCCAGGTTGGTCTGCTTTTTTTATGTTTTAATTGTAGATGTCAGGGTTTTATGTCAGATAAGATCGTAAGCTACTCTTGTTATGACTTTCTAGAGAAGATCAGTGAAGATGAGAAGATATACAAGCTGAAAATAGAGGTTTTGTAAGTACAAAGCAAATAAATAATGCCAACTTTCTCTGCAATTATTGTTTATCTGCTTTCTGATTTATATATCTTATTATTTATTTATTTGTTATTATAGTTTTTTTTTTGTTTTTATTGCTTTGAAACTAGGCTATTTTTTCTCCATGAAAAATATGCTCCATTTCAATAGGTAACAGTTTATTGACCACAAAGCCAAACTGACCTTTCTGGATAAAACTCATCAAAAACTTGTATTTATATTTCAAAGTAATGTGTCTAGATAGATTTTTGACCGTCTAAACTTTTTTTTAAAAAAAAGAAAGAAATTCCAGTCTGAATTGAAGCAACATGTGGAGGTAGTTTCAACTGTGAATTTGTATTTTCTGGTTGTTCCAGCAGGATTTTGGATAATTCCAGTATGTTAGTCATTCACGACAAAAACAAATGACCACGTTTACCAAAGTCAGTAACTTTAGCTTCCACCAAACACCCTCCTGTAACGACGGAAGTCAGAATAAAGAAATACTCACATTAAGAACTTGATCGTACGGTGACGAAAGCAGCTCCACATAAACATCTGCCACAACAGCAGAGCCAGTTTTGATGCTTTTGTTTGTTTGTTTGTTTGTTTGTTTGTTTGCTCTATAGATTACCACAGCAGTCGCTTTAGTCGGTCAGAAAGATCAGATTCCCACTGGATGTGCTAAAACTCAGTTCCTTTTCTTTTTTCCCAACTCACGCAACAGAAAAACAGCAAAGCCGTTTTCACACATGAACAGTGGGAAGTGTAAACAAACAACACTGACGGGAGAATCTGTGTGATGATGTCACAAGCAGAACTATTTTTTGTGGCGCCTGTAGAGAGCCGTCAGGAGGCAGAGGTCACTCCGACGTCCGGGCCAACAGATGGCACGTTTTAGTGCACTTCCATGTCAAACTCACACTCAGATGCCGATGGACCAACCCGGTCTCACGGGAATTCGTGATACTGTCACATTATTTAATCTATTGTTTCGTGTTGGCCAAAACAATGTGCTCATCTTTTTCGTGTTCCTCGGAACGAAGTTCAAACTAATGTATTTCAACTGGAAATTCAATTCATGCCTACAAGCATGACAATCATAGACCACGGCGCACAGAGGGAGTTTGACTTTATTTCATTTCTGAACCTTGATCGCATTTTAATCATCGGATATTTGTCGTATAGGCTATCATATTTCATACAGTCTAACTCCTGTATTTTTCTTTAGCCTATTTTATCGTGTTTTATTTTTATTTTTTTAATGTAACAAGTGCATTTGAGAATCCAGCATCAT